>JAJOZX010010633.1:92500-130334 GCA_023014485.1 Bathynomus jamesi
ACAACTGAAGCTAAAGACACTCTCTTTCGTACTTTCTGCAGTAATATATACGGACAGCAACTCTGGGTGAATTATAAAAAAGGTTCTGGCAGAACCCTAAATTTGCTGTACAACAGGTCTTTTAGACTCTTACATAAATTACCCCCGAGATGCTCAGCTTCGCAAAAGTTTGCTACCCGCAATGTCCCGAGCTTCCCGGAGGTAAGATGATGTGCTCAATACAGTCTAATGCAAAGAATTAAAAAATCAACCAACCCGATCATCCAAGCTATCCAGTATTATTTCTAATCAATTGTATATATTTCTGTCCTTAGTATATGAACTGTCATTGTATTAATAATATTTGTCATATAAACTATTGTCTGCCAATAAACCTTTTCATTTTCATTTCATTTTCATATATGGCCAAAAACTATAGGCCAGTGTCGCTTACATCTCATCTCACTAAAATATTTGAAAGAATAGTTAGACAGAAAATCTATGACTTTTTGGAAACTCAGAAAAAATTAAATGGTAACCAACGTGGATTTCGGTCAGGCAGATCATGCCTATCACAACTAATGGAACACTACAACAACATTATTGATACACTGGAAAGTAATGAAAACTATGATGTAATATACACAGACCTTGCCAAAGCGCTTGACAAGTGTGACCATGGAATATATGGGAATAACAGGAAAAGCAGGGAAATGGATATATAATTTCCTTAGTGAGCGGCAGCAAGTCGTTACAGTACAAGGAATATCTTCATCAGAATCAGAGGTCCTCAGCTCAGTACCACAAGGAACAGTATTAGTTCCACTACTCTTCATAATCATGCTAACGAACATAGATGAGGACGTTACCAGAGACAGCACAGTAACATCCTTTGCCGATGGCACAAAGATCAGTAGAAAAATAAGAATTCCAGAAGATATAGGATCTCTACAAACCGACATGAACAGAATCTACAAATAATATATATTACAATGTGAAGTTTAACACTGAGAAATTTCAGCTGTTACGGTACGGAAAAAGAGAAGAACTAAAATCCATAGAATATTATACTCCAAATGGACAGGAAATTCAGAGAAATTCTAAAGCAAAAGATTTAGGGGTTGTAATGGTTGATGATGCGAAATTTGAAACACAAAATAAGATAGCAGTAAACAGAGAAAAGAGAATAAGTGGGCAGATACTGAGAACCTTTAAACGAAGGGATAGGAATATAATTGTTCCTCTACTGAAAACACTGATCATACCGAAATTAGAATACTGCTCGGTCCTAATATGCCCATATAAAAAAGAAGACATTAGACAGCTAGAAGGGATTCAGAGAAGCTTCACAGCCAAGATCAAGGGGTGTAAAGAACTAAATTACTGGGAAAGGTTGCGCGAATTAAACCTATATTCACTGGAATTGAAAATGTAATAAACGTATTAGAACCATTTAAGGGCCTCACAATACAAATCCACAATACAAACTGTCACCATTCAGCAACACTTATGACAAGTTAAGGATTTGGCTCAAAGAAGTAGTATTGCTTGTAAGCAAAATGGAAGAAGAAAGTAAAAATGAAACAACCTCAAGTGATGATTCTGAGATTGACAAATTTGGCAGAAATTCACCAGACATTAAATTATTTTGGGATGCTTTGAAAAAGTGATACACAATCAGAAAGAAAAGTGCAAACAAACTGAGGAAGAACCTGAAGAGAAAAAGGCTGAAGAACCTGAATCCAAAATGACTAAAAAAAAGAAAGGGAAAGTCGCCAGAGAGCATTCCATCAATAACAGAGTTTATAATGAAATTGAGTTATGCCTTGATTTACCTCAAATTGACAGGAACTCTAATCCTCTCACCTGGTGGAATGAAAATAAAGGAATGTTTCCTACTACAAATCTTGCCAAATAGCAAGAAAGTATTTATCAGCTCCACCTTCAAGTGTGTTCAGTGAGTAGATGTTTAGCCAAGCGGGTAACATTTATACAGAACGACGGAATCGCCTATTGCCAGAAATGGCTGATAAACTTCATTTTCTTCATGCTAACTTTTTGAGGTATAATTTCAACTATTGAAGCAGTTTTTTCCCTTGTAAACGGTAGTTACTGTCTTTTGATTTTTCTCTTCCACTCTTTTCTATGCTGTGTTTATAATTCAATATAAATCTAGCGTTTCTTTTATTGAGGAAAACATTAAGCAAGGAACTTTTTTATATAATTTAGCTAATGTATATACAAAAATCATGAAAAATGTCTATTTCAAAATAAAAACAGTTTTATAATTTTTGTTTTATTATCATAAAACAATATAAAACACTACCTAGCAAGAAAATTTTTGAACGTTTTATCATATTTTATTTGTTATTTGATACATGCAAGTCACCAAAGGAATGGCTAAGGACTTTGCATAAATATATAAAAATCTGTTTATAAATAATTCTATTTTCCTTCTATGTTTTTTGTATTTAATATCATTAAAAACTGAACGAATCCAGTTTGGCCGGATATCAGACAGAGTTCCGGTCGGAACCGGAACCGGAATTCCGGTAACCTTTTGAATGCATAAGCACTTACCGAAGGTAAGATGACTTCCTCAAGAATTTCAATATACTGCTCCGAATTAAAGCAGCCGAAGATGGAAGTGATTTTGTCGAGTGAGTGAAGATTAATCCAGCCCCAAACATTACACGTCACGTGGCCACTTGGCGCCTCTTCGAAGATGTTCTTTGTTCAGTGTCGTGTGTTGTAATGAAGTCTTCCATGGCTAGTCAAAGAAAACGTCTTCTCAGCTGTGGAAATGACACGTTCCCAAAAGTCCATGTGTATACAGAGATGATCTGCAATTTACTGTATTCTTTTGCCATCATTCCATAGGCCAATGATTCTTCCACGAAATGCAACTTTGCTACATTCGCCTTCCATTTTACATGTTAGCTGATAAACAACGAACCCTCCAAAATTATAACTTCGCGTGGTAACCTAGTCAAAAGTGTTACCATTTCCCAAGTATAAGGAAGGTTACATTCTTAACTACGACATTGTTAATCATTTTATGATTTCGCTATATACTTTTCATAATTTAATTTCACTATTTTACATTTCTGAATGGTTAAAATCAAACACACACACACACACACACACACATATATATATATATATATATATATATATATATATATATATATATATATATATCCTGAATGACATAGAGCAGATTGTACAGCACCCTACTCGTATCCCCAACCGCCTTGGAGATAGGCCCAACATTCTGGATTTATTTCTCACCACTCATCTTTCCTATTACTCTGCCAAGCAAAAGCAATACTTCTCCGATTTCCCATGGAATGATTACTGCTTCCGTGGCCGGGGATCCTCCGAGTGCAGTGAGCGCATCACGGAAGTGATTCTCTCGGGCATGGAGGGGTACATTTCCATGTTCTCTTCCTACTACTAGCAAAAAATCCTTAGTTTAACTGCTTGTTGCAATATTATCCGCATCAGAGAGGAGACTTTCAGAAGATACCGTTCCCATCCAACTCCTGACTATCACTTAGCCTATATTTCTGCCCAGAATCGTGCAAAATCTGTTCTTCGACTCGCCAAATATTCTTTCATCAGACAAAAATGTGAAAACCTATCCCATTCTAATTCTTCTCGCTCTTTCTGGCACCAAGCCAAGAACCTCTCCAACAACTTTAATTCTTCTTCTTTCCTTCCTCTATTCCGATGGCTCAGTTGCCCTCTCTTCTTCTGATAAAGCTGAACTCTTCGCTCAAACTTTCGCCTCCAATTCAACCCTGGACGATTCCGGTTCTGTTTCTCCACTTCCTCCTTCCTCTGACTTTATTATGTCTGACATTAGAATCTCTTCCAAAGATGTTTTTCTGCATTATCTGGGCTCAACTATAAGAAGGCGTAAGGTCCTGATGGTGTCCTTCTGTTGTTCTCAAGAACTGTGCTTTTTTACTGACACCTTGCCTCGGCAAACACACTCGTTTTTGTCTTTCATCTGGTATTTTTCTCCTTCCTGCTGGAAGTTCACTTTCATTCAACCTGTCTTAAAGAAGAGTGACCACTTTTTCTAAAGTTTTTGAATCTATCCTTAATAGGAAGATTCTTAAACACCTCTCTTTTCACAATTTTTTAGATTGTCAGTATGGGTTCCGCAAAGGACGCTGTACTCGCGATCTTCTTGCAAATCTCTCTGATGCTTGGTCATCCTACTTTTGGGATTTCGGTGATACCTTTGCTACTGCGATAGACATATCAAAAGCTTTTGATAGAGTTTGGCACAAATCCTTAACTTCCAAACTGCCATCCTTCGGTTTCTATCCTTCTGTCTGTGCTTTCATCTCTGAGTTCCTTTCTGGCCGCCCTGTAGCTACGGTTGTAGATGGCCACTGTTCTCCGAAAGCTATTAATAGTGGTGTTCCTCAGGTTTCTGTCCTTTTACCCACTCCTTTCATTTTATTTATCAATGATCTATTAAGTTGCACTTCCTGTCCTATCCACTCCTTTGCCGATGATTCCATTCTTCACTTCTCCACCCACTTCACAAAGCATCCCTCTTAACAATCACTCCATGCTTCGCGTAGAACGGCTGTGATATACCTGACCTCAGATCTTTCTACTATTTCTGATTGGGGCAGAGAAAACTGCTGATTTCAGTGCCTCAAAAACTCACTTCCTTCATCTTCAATTGTCACAATCTTCCACACTACTATCCCCTTACCCTCAACAATACACAGCTCAATCCTATAGTTCTTTTAACATTCTTGGTGTTTCCTTTTCTCGTGATCTTTCCTGGAAAGATCACATATACTGTTTTTCTAAAACAGCTTCTAAGAGGTTAGGTGTGCTGTACCGCCTCCGCAGTTTCTTCACCCCTACTCATTTGGTGTCTGTACAGGGGTCTTGTTCTCCCCTGTATGGAGTACATTTCTCATGTGTGGGGTGGCTCAACCCACACAGCTCTACTTGACCGGGTGAAATCAAAGGCTTTTCGTCTCATCATTTCCCCACCTCTTACTGACTGTCTTCAATCTCTCTTTTTGCCGAATTTGGCCTCGCCTCCCTCTTTACTACCGTTATTATAACGGACACTGCTCTTCTGAACTCTCTAACTGCATGCCTCCTCCTTTAAGGAGAGTATGCAGTACTAGATTTTCGACACATTCCTTTTCTTTTCAACTCTCTAACATAAGGGTTATTCGGTATTTTCGAGCTGTTATCTATTTAACCAGTCAACTCTGGAACAATCTTCTTTAATCCATCTTTCCCCCTGTCTATGACCTCCAATCTTTCAAATGCAGAGTGTGCAAGCATCTCGAAAACCTTTAATTTGGCTCGCTTCTCCCTCTTTGAGTTGGGGGAAGAACGGTTTTGCAGGCATTCGCCATTGGCCCCTTCTTCCTTCATAAAAAAGGGTATACAGGGAATGTATTCGAATTTATGTATGCATATCCTGGTTTCGAATCCTGGTGCACCCGCCGTACCAACTTCTGTTCGGCTAAAATTACTGCCTTCCTACTGAGGAAGGCACCAGGAAACCAGCTAAATTATTTCTTCTTACCTATTCAAACCTGCTGAAAAGCAGATTACTCTTTAAATACGCAGTTATAAAGCGTAGTTCTTATATAATAGTGTTCATATATATATATATACACACACGTACGAGTATATTCAAATATGCATTTTCTGTACTGAATAAAATAATTATTACGAGAACACTACCGTTTATATATTTATTATTTCACATATAATAGTGAAAACATATACATAGCCATGTAAGGACGTCGACAAGCTTTCCTCCGCAGCTCTACCTTGGAATATTTAAAAAAAATATCTAGAAACATTTTCATTGTCGGAAGAAAGATATTTTAGTCCTGATTAGCTTAAGTTTGTTGAGGTTTGGTTAGATTAGCGAGTACCTCACTATTTGATAACAAAAAACAACCTTCGATTCCTCAGTTGTGTTCGAAAGACTTATCACGCCCTTCTCGGTTCGGTGACACTAAGGTTAGGTAGGCTAATTAGATTTCGTTAACTATCATTTAGATATCTGGATTTAAAAAAGTCGATAGCTCGCTTATGCGGAACTGTGTGTGTGTGTGTGTGTGTGTGTATGTGTGTGTGTGTGTGTGTGTGTGTGTGTGTGTGTTACAAAAATGAAAAGTGTAAAGAGAGGTGGAGAAAAAGTTGGAAAAAGAAAAGCAGGAAGAGAAATGTTTTCAGGCTTAACCATGCTTACTCTCTCTCTCTCTCTCTGGTTTAAGACCGCTCATTTGAAGTTGAGAGAGGAAATGTATGCTTTTCAGATTACATATATACAACATACGTTGATAATATAATCTGTTCACGGAACATCTCACTGTTGAAAAATTAGTTAATTGTTTTCAATCATTAAATTCAATTTGTTTCATCTGCATATGCTAACCTTGTTAGCTGTTTTTTTTCCTCCGCTATGTTCGGGAAATTAACAATTAAATTCACTTTGCTCCTGTAACTATATTAGGATTTCGTTAATATTTCATTTTAAGTCTCTTTGTAACATTTCGATTTTGGTTGCCACAACTCTCCTCAACTGACTTTGTTCCACCATGGATGCTCGTCTCCTGATTCACTGTCAGATATAATTTATCCTAATTGGCTACTATATTCGACATTTATTTACGTTAACCAGCTCTCAAGCCCTTTGAAATTCAGGTTTTAAAAAGCTTTCGCAGCTTTTCGAAATGTAGTAAAAAATACTTTCTTTAATGCAAAAAAATTTAAAAAAAAAGCTTCCTCAGATGTAACCAAAATTTCTGTATTAAAAACGCCAGAATATGAAAGAACTCTTTCTCGGGTACAACATTATTAAACATTATTTCAGCCAAGTGTTTCCTGAATTGTGGTCCGTGTTCCGGGTACCTTTAATTTGGGGGTGGGGGAGGGAGCAACGTGTTATAGGAATATGAAATATGGTACATTACGTATATTATTCTCTAAAACAAGTCACCGAAGTCTGAAAAGTAGGTCTGGTGTTCCCCAGGAAAAAAAGTTTGGGACAATGATTTAAACCTACAACGTCCTTGCGTGTAATCTTGTCATTATATCGCCGTATTTAACCAATAACACTGGTATGCATATGAAATTTTTTGTCTGCTGTGAGGGTTTTTTCAACTCATATTATATAGGGTGATCCAGAGAAATGGGACCCAAAAGAAACCCCTGTAACTCTTAAAGTATAAGTCCTTTTATAAAATCATACGCATCATTCGAAAGAGGATAGTTACAAGTTTGTACAGGATTGTATAGGTTTTGACAATACAAGACAAGATAAGATACAAAACAAAATAAAAGTGTTAGTTAAAACTAACCCTTCAAGATGACTGCATGGACTGTGGAACAGCTGCGTTTCATAACTGAGCAATATTATGAGCATGGAAGAAGTGTAGTTTCAGCTCAAAGATCTTTCAAGACAAATTTTCAGATGTCAAAATCACCTTCTAAGAAAGTAATCCGTCGGTGTGTCAGAAATATTTCCCTAACTGGCAGCATTGGAAAAAGAAAACCAACTGGAAGAGTGCGCACAGCAAGGATAGACGAGATCATTAACAGAACTCATGAAATTGTACAGGATAATCCTAACATAAGCATCAGACGTGCTTCTCAGCTGTTAGGAGTTGGATATGGAACAACAACACACCGTATATTCAAGCAAAATTTAATGCTCTTTCCATATAAAATTCAAACAGTGCAACAACTAAACGATGGAGATTTCGCACGAAGACGACAATTCTGTCAATGGATCCAACAGAATGTAAATGACACCACCAATTTTCTAGCAACTTTGATTATGTCAGACGAAGCCCATTTTCACTTGAATGGAACTGTAAACAAACAAAATTGTCGTTTCTGGGCAACAGAAAATCCACTGAATATTACCGAAGTCCCGTTGCATAGTCAGCGTGTAACTGTTTGGTGTGGTCTTACTGCATCTCAGATCATAGGGCCGTACTTTTTCGAGGATTCCACCGGAAACACGGTCACTGTAAATGGTGATCGCTACGAAAAAATGTTGACCGATTTCCTTATTCCTAAATTAAGAGATCTTTGTCTAGAAAACCACTGGTTCCAACAAGACGGAGCTACCTGCCATACCACGAGGAACTGCATGGCAGCTTTGCGTCAAACGTTTCCAGGCGAGTTAATCTCAAGATTTGGAGAACACTGGAATGCTTGGCAACTAATGGAGCACATTTGAAAGGAGTCATTTTTAAAAAATAAATATTTCATAATAAACTTGTAACTCTACTCTTTCGAATGATATATAGTTTTTATGAAAGGAATTAAATATTAAGAATATTTGGCTTTTTTTTATGGGTCCCATTTATCTGGATCACCCAGTATAATTCGACCATGCTGAATTCTAAAATGACATTGGTTTTCCTCAATCAGGTCAGGTTTTTTCTCTATTGGCCATTTATTATAAGTCCAATTTTATCCCCAAATTTATTGATTTTTTTAGCTTAAACACTGTAGATACGAGTAATATTATAAGAACACACGTGAAAAATGAAAACATTGTGTGAATAAATACTTTTATTCATACAATGAATATGGAAAAAAGTTTATTGAGGAAGGAATGAAGTTTTTTTGGCTTTCCGTCTGTGTTTTTCTTCGGGCACGTCTCGCTTCAAACACCAGCAATAGTCCGCCAGCATATTGATATCCCAGTTTCCCTGGTACCTCTCTTCCATTATTTTGATAGCTTGGTAAAATCGTTCACCTGTTCCTCACTATAATCCCCGCAATTTTCAGGAAAATAGTCCAAGTGGGACCACAAAAAGTGCATTTTTATGGACATGCGCGACCCATGAGCTTTGAAAGCTTCCATCAAGTTTTCGACAACGGACTCGTATTCTGGACTTCTACGCTTGCCAAGAAAATCAGTGACAACTGATTTGAATGCCTGCCAGGCATTCTTCTCAGTTGGAGTCATTGCGTTTTCGAACTGAGTATCCTTGATCAAAGTTCGAATTTGAGGACCATCAAAAACCCCAGCATTTAGTTTAGCATCAGATATATGAGGAAATTTACTCTCGAGATATCGGAATGCTGAACCCTCCTTATTCATTGATTTGATGAAATTTTTCATCAAGCCCAGCTTAATATGAAGTGGTGGGAGCAAAATTTTTGTTGGTGGTACAAGGGGCACTGAAACGACATTATGCGACCCAGGTTCAAAATTCTCTCTGGATGCCCATTCACGCTGTGCATAGTGCTTCTCATCCGCTCGGCTATCCCATTTGCAGAAACATGGGTATTTCGTGTATCCCCCTTCAAATGACTCCAGATTTGAAAAAATTTACTGGAGCACAGCTCTGAATTTACTTTTTTTCCCCTTACACCACTAGATAGGTTAATGATAGTAAACTTTTGAATTGACGACATACCAATTACAAATTGTTTTAGCTAAACATAATAATACAATAATGTACAGTTTATAACTCACCTTAAGTTTATTTATTCATTGCAGCAGCAACAGTGGACGATGTTAGACCTTGCATGTAGGCATTTGTTGTGAATTTACCGCCATGTATGCTTGGCCACTGATCAATGGCTTTCTGTGTGATCATTACAGCAGATCTAGTGCCTGGAGCTGGACCCTCCTTCACAATTCTGCACAGCTTAGTCAAATGAGATGGCTTAATGGATCCTTTGTGTTCAACAATGTAACCAAGAATGGAGAATGTCCCTTCAGCTGGTGCTTCACTCCAGGCAGTTGATCCATCTTTATCAAAATGCTTTAATCTCTCTGTGATTCCTTTCCACAGCTGTTCTATATATTCTGTCAGCCAATTTATCACTGAGTCTTTTGTAAAACTACTTTCAGATCTGGTTCTGGATGGTCTAGCAACTTCAGCAACCTGGTAGTAATCAGAACGTTTCTTGATGTATTTGTAAACTTCATTTAGGATGTAATCCTCAGCTGTTAGTTCCTTTTGCTGCCCTGTGGTATCGTGCTTAAATTCAGAAACTACATCATTTGCATTTCCTCCATTAGCTAATTTGGAAATTGTTTCCATCACTCTTAACATAACAGTTTTCCCTCCTTCTTTATAAAATATATTTTCTACAAATTCTGCACTAACTGTGGTTTTTTGAGCTACTTGCAACATAATCTTTGTTACATAGGAAATCAATACATAGAACTTGGCACTAATTTCTTTCTCTTGTGGATGATCAAAAAACACACAATTTTCCACAAATCTGTCAAATTGATCAAATTCGTAATTAACCATGCGAGTATCAGATTTGAGTTTTGGTCTCTTAAAACCAATGATATTGTCAAGAACCATATTGGTATAGTCAAGGCCTGATCTCAGATTTGAAGAGTGATTCTGAATAAAGTCTAAAAGCTCACTTAGTTTACAAATTTTCTTCAATGCATCAACGTGGGCTCTGTTCACAAGATGCATTAAGTCCCATCGAAATTTGAAATTTTCTCCAAACAACTTTTTCATTTCGTTTTTAAATGGCTCGTTGTCCTTACAAAAAGCCCCATCTCCAACCATTCCAGATACCTTGGATTTAATTGCTTCTTCAGATAGTTTCAAGTGATTAGGAGACTTCAACACATCAAAAATTTCATTGGCCAAATAAACTCCTGATTTGCTGCGTACTAAATTTATCCCAGCAAGTTATACAGTCTTATCTTCTTCACTCATAACTAATACAACTAGCATGCTTAATCCCAAAATTGTTCCAATGTCAGCTGTTATTGTTACTGAAGTTTGTTCTAAGAACCACTTTACAGTTTGTTCTTTAAGTTGATTATCTAATAGCTCACAAATTGTCTCGCACGCATGTGTGCTATGATTCAAATTTCCAACCTCACAACCTGACCTATCTAATACAGCTAGAAGTACTGGATATAGAGCCCATGCAGTGTTTGTTTTCATTATGTAGTATAAGATGTTGCCACATAAGTCTTCTATGCGTTTAGTAGTGTTCCGAGAAGATGTTTTCATCACTTCATAAACAGCAGCTCTTTGATGATGCTGAAGTTTAATTTGTCTCTTCAGGTGGGTTTTCAGATTTCTAAACCATCTCTCTTGATTTTCTCCTTGTTTGCATACATAGGTTAAATCTTTAACATTGAAGTAACCTTTTATGTTAGAATGTTTGTCTGAAGCACATGCTTTGGGGTCTGTGCAAGCTATGCAATATAATGTAAACATTTTATCATCAGAAGCATCATCAATATCTTCTTGATTATCATCATCTTCATCCTCAACAGCTATATCTACATCAGGCATATTAGTGTCACTATTTGCAATGTTTTCCATTATATCACTTGGTACTGAAAATGAATCATCAGCATGCCCTAGATCCTTCTTTTCCACCAATTTGAATGTAGATTTGATCAAATCATTGTTCAGGATTTCTTGTATTGATTTACACTTGCTTAAATGGGCTATGGAAATGTCAAATTTGTTGCTTTTTGCTTTATTAGATTTGGATGCAACACTTGAACTTGAAGGCATATTTTGACTCTTCTCTTTATTAACCACAACAGCTTGGTGAGTTTCTTTTGTTAGGCGCAAAATTGCATTCAATGTCTTCTGGATTTGGGAATTTTCAAATTCCTCTAAAGCAGTTTTGTTAGTCTGATGCGCAGATTCCTCACTTACCTTTTGTTTCTTAGGTGGAGGAGAAGCACTTTCTTCAGTCTGTGAAACATCTAGTGAAAAAGTTTCATTTTCTAGATTAGCAGTTGATGAAGTTGGTTCATTTTTCTGAGGTCTAGCACAGCACATTTTGTGAACAAACTAAATGACTGCTTTGCCGCATCTCTTTGCTGCACTTCATCCTGGTATTTCTTTACTGCAATATCTAAGCTGTGGGCCCAAACTCTGGGACCTCTTGTATTGTAACAAATATTTTTTTTGGAATTAAAATGTTCCTCCCAGTTTTGCTTCTTTGAATATTTGTTCTTGCATTGACCACAAAAGTAACCCCTTTTAACACCCTCACTTTTCTCTCCAACTTCATCAATATTAGGATCCATTATTGATTATTGACTACCTGAAAAAATACAAAATAAGTAAAAGTTAGTAAATATAGTATGGTAAAAGTGAGTAAAAGTAAGTAAATATAGTACAATGAAAGTAAGTAAAAGTAAGTGCTTTAAACTTAGTAAAAGTAAGGAAGAGTAAGTAAAAGTAAGTTTAAACTTAACTAAACTTTTCAATTCTAGAGTCATGGTGGATTACTTAAAACCGCACAAGTAATTATCTGGCCAATTTATCAAACCTGGCCGAGATCAATGGAACATAGTCCAATCCTGATAATTTTATATTAAAAAAATATACGTTTTAATAAAATTTTAATTATCAAAACATTGAAGCTTAACAAAAAATAAAAAATTGTTAAATATGGAATTACCAACTAAACTTAAAATAACTAAATTTGTAATTTAAAAAAATTGGTTTGTACAAGAACGTATACGCAAAAAAATTGCATAACGTCTAGCGGATGAACAAAACCCAAACCCAAATTTACTTTTTCTCATGGTCAAATTTACTGGAGCAATGCTCCCAAGATCCCAGGAATCTGGAGTCATGCCCCTTGCATTCCCAATACAAATGCCACAATCTGAAAAAAAATGAAAATATTTAAAGAATTTAGAGAATTTGTTCTATCAGATAAAAAAATCTATGCATTGGACTGTATCACTTCTGTGGGGAAGTTAAGTGTTCTTATACGCTCTCAAATAACCTTTGGAAAAAACAACATAGTCAGTAGCAATAGTTTACTTATGATATTAGTATTACTTTCAAATCTCCACAGATCCTCCAGTTATGTTGGTCGTATACGAGAGCATCCAGTAAAATTTTCATGTTATCGTAGCTCTCAGTAAGTTGTACGGAATGTGCTACAGGGACTGATGCAACCCTATTCCCAATGTTGAGAAGTACTGCTTTCAAACTTCGTTTAGACGAGTCTATTAATAGCCTCCATTCTGATGCGTTATATGGCAGGCCCAAGGATTCGATTAGCCCCTCAACATTGCAGCAGTACACTAAGGAAGAGGTATTTTCGTGCACTGCAAAAAACTTGCGGAATTCTTCCTCTCGTTTCCTATACCAGGAGAATGTTGTTCCCGGAGCCAGCAAGTTGTCCTCTCGAAGTCGTGAGCCCAAGATCTCGGCAGCTAATTTGGAAAGTCCTAAATCCCTGGTAAGATCATTAAGTCTGGCCTGGTTGAGAGGCCTCGGCTCATTTGAAGCGGTATTTTGAGGTATATACGACTGGGACTGGTCATTGGCATTGGTCATTGATTCATCATCAGAATCATCGAAGTCCAGGGTTTGAGGTGGGTCGGGTATTGGAATTCCAGGACCATGGGGTACAGGTCTCATAGCAGAAGGAATGTCAGGGTATACAACAATGTGTTTATTCTTCTTGTTAACTCCTGAAAATAGAAACACAGAAACATGGATATAAAACTTGCATATGAAATAGAAGAAGCATTCAGACAGTGGCGGCTCGTGAGGGAAGGCTGCGGTCTGTAAGATATGAAATAGGTCGATGGAGTCTGTATATTTTCTTTCTTTTTCATTCATATTGTCCCTTCGGGGACAATATGAATGAAAAAGAAAGAAAATATACAATCATTGTATATGTAAATGTAACTTGTATAACAATATGTATGTGTAAATGTATTTTCTATAACAATATGTATTATGCTATATATGGTGAATATTACATTATGGTGAATATTATGTCAAGTTTCATACGAGGATTTCAAAATATTTAAGAAAAAAAATTTATAAGCCCACCTTGGAGGTTTGTCATGCAGAAATAGCAATCTGTCACGTGATCCTTTCCTTCTCTCCAAATCGTGGGAATTCCAAAAGGCAAAGATTTCGCTCTGCCTTTGCTCCATCTTCTCAAATTTTCAATATGAGGGGCGAAATTTTTGTCCTGGTCCCCTAGCTTAATTCCAAAGTATGCTCTATACATTGTCTTCACAAATTTAGTGATTTGGGACTGGTTATTTGGCATGGTAACCGTCCCACGTATGTAGCAGAATCTATTGGGATCATTTTTACACGCTCTATTCATTATGAAATATTTTATCTATATGCCTGAAAAGTAAAAAAAGATGATATACAAGTGAAACAAGTGATGATAGATGTTACTGTTCCAATTCCGCTTTGACAAAATCACGAAAAATTCTATTTTACTTATGAGGCCATAGCCGGATAACCTGAGCTGATTAAAACGGATTGCAGATTGAAATCAGCAGGAAACACTCTATAAGAATCACTTACAAAACCCTTGACAACAAAATTGATGCATACCACTGTAATTAGCCAAATTAGGAAATAACTTGACCTTCGGAATCTCCGGAGGGTATCATTTTGAGAAGTTGCGTTGAAGTGCCCGGGTTCACACCAGGGCTGTGGAGTCGGCACATAAAAAACCGACTCAGACTCGTCAAATTTTTGTCTATCCGACTCCGACTCCGCGTGGCTGCATCCATCTTAATAAACATGAAGCGTCCCTTAAGAGTTCTTCGAAGTTCTTCCTTTTTATTTGTGGCTTCTTCAACTATAATTTTTCTGATACTTTGTCTTTCCAGAGAAACTCCAAGTTTCTTGGCCATTTCTCCATTTAGGCCTAGAAAGGCTGGTTGTGAAAATAAAGATAAGGCTACACCATTTCTTACCACCAGTTCGATGATGTGCTTCTTGAACTTTTCTGTGGTCATTGTTACGGTAACTTTGTCTGTAGTAAAGAATCTTGTAAGTGGTGCTTGTCGTTCAGTAGATTTCTGATCTTTTGTTATCTTTGAAGTAGTTGGAAGGTTTTTATTACTATCTTTCTCAATGACAACTTCTAAAATTTTGGGATGGAAACGCTGCAAATGTCTTTTCAAATTTGATGCTCTGGTTGGTGCATTTTTATCAGAGCCAGTAAAACCACTGATTTTTGCTTCACATAATTTTTCACCATCATCATCTTCTATCATACACTGACACACGAAATGTTTCCCATCTGTGGTTATTGTAAAATATTAAAAAACTGCAGACTTTGTTGGAAGTGTCTCTGCCATTGTGAAAGGGGTTTTAGATTTGAAAGTTAAAAACTTATGAAATTTAGAAAGAACTCGAAATTAAATAAGCATTAAAAATAAAAAATATTATCTGAAAGAAAAAATGAATTAATGGCATTAGTGTCTGAAATGGAAAACATTGTGTTTATTATTTAAGTGGTTTAACCACCATAGCTGCCAGTGATATCACACACAAAAACATATTTTATTAAAATTTATATTAAGGTCGGAGTCGGAGTCGGAGTCGGTACATTTTTACTGACTCCGACTCCAGCAGCACCAAAATTGCTTCCGACTCCGACTCCACGACTCCGACTCCGACTCCACAGCCCTGGTTCACACCCCGTCTCTTCATCTTAAAGCCTCAGACTTAAGGCGGCTCTCGCTTAATGTGGTGAGATAAAGGAAAAGGTCGAGCAATGGGCTGTGGGCCTGAGCTTCGCTTCGCCATTTTGCCACTCAGTGAAGTCGTACTCACCAGTGATGGGGCGAGTAGCCACTAGGCTTAACCTCTACCTTTACCTAACCAACATATGATTATGTTTAAAATCAAATCTGCAGTTAAATTAATGACCATAAACTTTTCTTTTAAGAAATTAAATGAATTGTAACTTTATAATAAAGTACAATCATATAAATGAGTGTACGGAACTGTACTTTCATACCTCTAATATGTTAATACTATTATTTCTGTAGCTACACTTCAAAACTTTTACTCCTATTTCTGTACCTTGTTATTTCTATATAGTGTATACTGTTACTCTACATGCATATCTCTACATATGTCGTTATCCCATCATATATATATATATTAGTGGTGGACCCGATGTCAGTTTTTCAACATCTGCGGATGCGGATCTTTAATTTCAATATCTACGAATGCGGATATTTAGTTAATCTATCAATATAATATAGAATTATGAATATATGACATAATTTTTCAAATTTCGTGATATTACTATTATGGCAGGCAATGCATAAGAATTAAAATTAATATTAATGTTTTCATTATGATAAAAAATAATAACTTTCTCAAGAGTTTCAGCCACAGAAAATTCAATGAAACAAGTTTCATTCAATTTTCTGTATTACCACGTATTTATATTTTGAGGTTTATATATTTGTTTGTTCATTAATAATAATTAATACTTTACATGAAATGTGCATGACTGGGCCTTATAAGCTACTTTATAAGCTAATTTAATTGTAAATTGCATAATTTATTAGAGGTAATATCTGCATAACATCCGCAGTCAGAAGTGCGGATGCGGATGTTAAAATTGATGCGGATATCTGCGGATGCGGATATCCGGTCCACCAATAATATATATATATATATATATATATTTCAAATTTTTAAATGGAAATCTCTGCCTAATAATTTTGTTATTCAAAATATTCAAAACGGGCCAGGTAAAAGCAATTTTTTAAAATTTGTCTTTACCTGAATTTCTATACATATACACTGTACAGGGTGTCCCGTAAGTCTGGACCCATAGGGAAAAATAATAAAATTACAAAATAGTCCAAAAATTTATTACATAATCTGTTCAAAGTGTCCGCCGTTGTGTCGCACACATAGTTGAAGACGCAATCTCCACTGCGACAGCACTTTCTGAATCACAGTCGCAGAAATTTCTTGACACGCCTCCACAATGCGTGCTTTAAGGTGGAAAATGTTCTGAAGTTTGACCTCGTACACTTTGGCTTTCAAGTGGCCCCACAAATAAAACTCCAGCGGAGTAAGATCATAATAAAAAAATAATAAAAATAATAATAAAAATAATAAAAAAATATATTATAAATAAATTTTTGGACTATTTTGTAATTTTATTATTTTTCCCTATGGGTCCAGACTTACGGGACACCCTGTAGAGTTCGACTCAGTTTTATTACATATTGTATAAAATAATGTACCAGTCAGTATTGGTAAAAAATATATATATCATATATTAGGGTGGAGTGAAAAATATATTTTTTTAATTTCAAAATGCTTGGGGTCGGGAAAATTGCGTATTTATGTGAAACGTACTGTGTGAAATTTTTGTAATCGTACGGCTGTAATTAGATTGTGCACACTGAACTCAAAGTTTTTAAAAATTGGCAAAATTACAAAAATTTCGCCATTTTTATTAAATTAAATTAAAAATTACAAAAATTTACACATTACGTGTCCAAAAAAAAACTGAAAATAAAAATGGCGAAATTTTGAAATTAAAAAAAAAAAATTTTCACTCCACCCCACCCGAATGTATATATAATAAATAAATAGTCGTTTTCTTTTGAAGTGTTTTCTGATAAGGTTTATGGTAAAAGAAATTGCAAAATATATTACAATTAAAAAGTGTAACAGAGTATATAAGTATATTTAAGAGTAAATAATGTGGAACTTGCTTTACCCTTTCCAGTTCAGACATTGATATACAAAGTACATGGAATTATAAGGAAAATCCAAGCGAATTTCAAGTTCAGATATGCACCTGTATAGAAAAATCAAGATAATTAAGACAAATAGTTGTTCCCGAAAAATGCCTCTCTTTTCAAGTTTCAGAGACAAAGGAATAAAAGTGGTTTGCGAAGAAAAAGTATTACATAAAAACCACTTGATTTATGCGATAACTTTTAAAGATAATGTCTTCTCGACATTAAATATTCAGGAATACAACGCGAATGATCGTACAGAGAGGCAAAATTACTGTTTTCTCTATCTCTTTTATCTTTTTACATGGACTGCGTGCATTCTTCTGCTCTTGACTTGTACGCGTCTTGATCGGGGAAATACTTTTACTCATAATCAATTGAGGTTTATGCTTTTATGTCAATCCAAAAGAAAGAGCAAAACACACACACACACACACACACACACACACACACCACCGGTGTATATATATATATATATATATATATATATATATATATATATTATAATATATGCAGTAAAAATTAAAAAATTTAACGTGATACTAATAGTCATCTATAGCCCTCCGAACACTCAATTTGCAAAATTCTCTGAAACCATTGCCAACATCAGAAATCCAATAAAGTCCTTAAACGCCGCATCTCCTAATATAATATACTCTGTGGTGATTTTAATTTCCCATTTATGAAATACAAAAGAATGGGAAGAAATGTGAATATACACCAGGACAAGGGGGGCACAAGAGAAGACCAGGAGCAAGCAAAAATGTTGATAGCTCCAACAAATGAATTTATGTTAACACAGGAGATAGCAGATAACATCAGATAAAATAACTGCTTGCCTCTGGTATTCACGAATAACACCAACTTAATGATATAAATAACACCAACAAATATCTCAGACCACAACATTATCGAGATATCCACTAAATGGCGAGAGCACTAAAAGAAAATATTCATACTGAAGAAAGAAGCAAATTTGAGATTTTTAATCTGAACTCTAAAACTATAAAATGGGAAGAAATCAATCCCATATGGCATAAATAAAGTGGAAAACAATGATCGAAAAACTGGTACCTAACCCCAAACTGAACGCAATTAACGTCCAAACACCATTGGAAAATAGGAAAGGTAGAATGTGTAGTTTTCCCAAACTAAAGGCTCGACAAGAGACATCCTCAACACTAAAGGAAAATAGTTTGGTTTCCAGAGGGCCAAGACATTTAGACCAGCTTTCAAAGGACCTCAGGAACTTCACAGGTGAAATTCAAAAGCAGACTATGCCTGGCTCAGGACATGACTCGAGGATGTCTGGCTATGTGCGATGGAGATTGCAAGAAAGCAATTCGCTCCTTTATCAGGCTAGGCCTAGAGGTAGGGCCACCAGCTTCGTATGAAGAGAGACCGACAACAGAACTTTTACCAGGTTCACACACACACACACACACACACACATATATATATATATGTGTGTGTGTGAAGTTTAACTGAGAAATTTCAGCTGTTACGGTACGGAAAAAGTGACGACCTAAAATCCATGGAATATTATACCCCAAATGGACAGGAAATTCAGAGAAATTCTAAAGCAAAAGATTTAGGGGTTGTAATGACTGATGATGCGAAATTTGAAACACAAAATAAGATAGCAGTAAAGAGAGCAAAGAGAATAACTGGGCAGATATTGAGAACCTTTAAACGAAGAGATAGGAATATAATGATTCCTCTACTGCAAACACTGATCATACCGAAATTGGAATATTGCTCGGTCCTAACATGCCCATATAAAAAAGAAGACATTAGACAAGTAGAAGGGATTCAGAGAAGCTTCACAGCCAAGATCAAGGGGTGTAAAGAACTAAATTACTGGGAAAGGTTACGCGAACTAAACCTATATTCACTGGAAAGGAGAAGAGAGACATACACACACACACACACCATTATTTACACTTGGAAAATAATGGAGAAACTACCTCCAAATCTTACTTTGAAACCTATAACCACCAAAACAAAAGTGATAAGTAGAAAAAGAAGACTGTGCCGTGTTCCCAAACTAAAGGCTAGACAGGGAACATCCTTAACCCTGAAAGAAAATAGTTTTGTTGTGAGAGGACCAAAACTGTTTAATCAGTTGCCCAAAGACCTAAGGTGTGGTGCAACTCCTTTTTCGCGGTGGCACTTATTGCGCGCACGCGGGTTCGTTTCTTTCAGGATGACTCTGCCTCTCCACGCGGATGGCCCTTCAATTTTATACGTGTAGTTTTCTTGGCTTACTCGAAGCCCACTTTGAATTTTGAACTTTCAATGCTAATTTACCCTCAGCTTACAAGAGAGGCCTATTGCAAGGTAGCATAGAACCAACACACTCTCTCGTATAAAGTTTATTTCGTTTCACTCAAAGTCGGACATAAATTGAAAAGGAACCTACAGATGTACGATTACAAATTTTGTTCCAAAAACAAATTTTCAATTCCAAGAAAATGTTTGCAACTATTCCAGTCTCAAAAAGGATTTACACAGAGGGTTTTTTATTTCTGTGTAACTCCAGAACTAGCACTAAATTGAAATTCTTTAATACAGTGTACAGTTACTTACAAAATTTGGGAAATTTACTCTCAAAATTTCTGCGCGAGTCCCGCAGATTTTTCCACGAAAAAAGTTCGCCAATTAAATCAAATAAATTTTCACAGTTCTTTTCTGTCACTAACAATAAAGCTCTTACAAACAAGTTCGCGTAAAACAAAGGAAATTAAGATTTTAGAATAACGTGAGCGTTTCAAATGAACTTAGAAATTTTTAATCATGCCACAGGGTTTAAAGAGTCTCTAAGCCACTTCATCTTTACAGGGCAGAACTACAACTGCTTTATAACTCTAAGTTACACCTTAGGATTACAAGAACTCATCCCTTTAGTGCCTAAAGGGCCCATCAAAACCATTTTCATTACATGACATCATTCGTACAAAAATTACTGATCTTCTATTGGCTCTAATCTCAATTTCGTTAAATCTTACGCTCCGCCTTTCTTAAAGAAATTTTCAAATTAAAAATTTAAATTAAAATTTTAAATTTTCTCTCGAGGGTTTCCCTTAGGCGAGACCAAAGAATAAACATACCCGAACCTTTACAAGCTTCAATAATGAAAAGCAACCTTGTTCAGCTATATTTTCCCCTTTGTAGATTAATTACTCGACCATAAATCTATCCGAGAATGTCAAACAATAATTCTTTTCTTGATAACGCACTCAGCCTTCGGCTTTACCCTTGGTATCGGATCACTTTACTTTTGTAGGTCTTCATTTTAAATGATTTTAAATTTTCACCCGAAATTAAATCTATTTCAAAATCGCTTCATTCTTTCTTTCTGCAATTTTTATTTACATTTTGATATGAGATTTACGCACACAAATTCACCGTCACAACAAAGGAACACGAGTGGTGTTGCGGTGAACATCTTCAAAATGCGGTGGACAATTTCAAAAGAAGATTAGACGCCTGGCTCAGAACAATCCCCGATGAGCCGGGCATACCTCGGTATGTGAGGTGGAGAGTGCAAGAAACCAACTCACTACTTCACCAGACCAACTCGAGAGGAGGAGCGACAAGCATGACCTTCGTGAAATGAGGAATCATCGCACGGAACATTTGAAAGGTGTATATATATAATATCAGGGATGGGAAATCGGCAAGTACAGTACTAGAATCGATAAACTGATAAAACTGAAATTACAAACTCGTATTAAAAGAATTGAAAGTGAAAAAAAAAGCCGAAATCGAAAAATATGAAAAATATGAAATCGAAATTGAAACTCAAATAAGATGAAATGAAAAACTGAAAACCTTTAAATATCGAAATAGAAATAAATATACGTTTTTATTTAATTTTTATTCACGGCCTACTAATTTTATTTCCAGTAGCACCACATAAAATAGAAGGGTGATTTAGAGAAAAAACAAAGAAAAACAAGATATTTTGAATTTTTTTTTCTAATGCGAGATTTATTAATAGGCCTAAGGCCAATTGACAGGAAATTTCTCCTTATACAAGATTATGTGATAAGCCCCCAATGAAAGATATAAAATCACGTGGTAAAGTAAAGGATTAACGCAGACCCCTTATTTATTAAAGGATTATTTTTATGACTGGCAGATGACGGGTCATTTTTATCATTTTAACAACTGACTACTTTTACATGATTGTGCGGGTCAGGTCAGGATTTTCATATCTTTGTCCTCATATTCGTATTAAAAAAAAATTAGTAAAGTGTATTCATTTGGAAGTGTTTTATTTTATTTATAGCCTAAATATTTTTGAATTGTAACTGACTGTAAGTTACTGAACAAGTAAATACTTTCAACAGTGCTTTTGGTTTTCATTACAACTTTATGAGAGAGAGAGAGAGAGAGAGAGAGAGAGAGAGAATTTTTACTGACGCGAAATAGGCAAACCTTACACTATGGTGTTGATCAGCGAAGTTAAGCGACATTGGGTCTGGGTAGTAGTTGGATGGGAGACCCTCCCGCGCGTCCAGATTATGTAGCGACCCGTGGTTCGGATCCCACGTAAAGCTGTAGGTCCCCTCCGTCATATGACCTTAGATGTTGCGAAGGAGGTTAAACAACCCCAATCATTATTATTACACTATGGTGTTCACATGAAATCTGTAATGGTAGATATTCAAAAGGCTTATATGAATATTAAATATTTAAGTAGCCATAATATCGAGACGAAACTAAACAAATTCTAAAGCTGAAATCGAAATCGGAACTCGTATTTCTTTTTGATACAAACTAAAATCGAAAATCGAACCGATATTTTTTTGTTTCCCATCCCTAATATATATATATATATATATATATATTGCAGTAAAATCACAAAATAACACGTGATCTTATTAATAAGCAAACAACCACAGGGAAAAGGAAAAAGAAACACGAAATCCGAGCGCTTTCGTGATATATTCACATCTTCAGGGAAAAACAAGTGGTTGTTTGCTTTTATATATATATATGCGGCCAAATCCATTGTTTTGGTTTAGTATTGAGATATTTTAAGCAGGAAAAGGAAAGTGGTAGTAGCAACGTTTCGCTCCAATCACTGGAGCATTTTCAAGTTTTATTAACAACCTTTATTAACTTTATTAACAAAGCTTGAGAATGCTCCAGTAATGTGAGCAAAACGTTGCTGTTCCTGCTTTCCTTTTCCTGCGTGAAATATCTCCTGTGTGTATATATATATATATATATATATATATAATATATATATATATATATATATATATATATTTAGGATAAAAACGAAGACGTAGAGCAAGAAAGTCATTATTTGGCTGCAGCCGACGTTTCGGGCAACTCTACCCATTTTCAAGGCCATGCTCACTTGACATCCACAAACAACTGAGGCGAAAAGGAGACAGGGTCAAGGGGAAAAACAGAAAAATTTAGTTGGTAGGCATTCTAATTAATATAAAGGGGGTAACAGCTAGAATCAATATTTAAGCTGGAGTTCAGAAATTTAATGCACAAAGATTCATAAATACGGAGAGAGGACGGACATTTTAATGATTTAAGAATTTTAAAGTTATTAACGGAAATATCAACTTTACACTTAACAGAATGATTTCTAATGGCAGACTGTTCCTTTTTAGATAAAACTTTCCCTGTCCTATGGCTAATACCCATATGGGAGCAAAATCTTGCCTGCAAAGAACGAACTGTGCTGCCAACGTAGTTCCCCTGGGAACACCCAGGGCAGGTAAACAAATAAACGACAGAACAGTTCATCGCAGGGGGGATTTGTCCTTACAACGGAAAAAACATTCAAGGGTATTATTATTCACAAAAGCAACCTTAAAATCAGTGTGAAAATAAAATTTCCTCACCACACTCAACAATTGCTTTTTCACAAAAGTGTTAAATTGGTAGAGATCAGGTAAAACAAGATATTTACAATTCTTAGGAACATCATACGTTGGGATAAGGTTGGGGGAATAAACATTATTAAGTAATTTGTCCTTTCCGTTGTAAGGACAAAATCCCCCCTGCGATGAACTGTTCTGTCGTTTATTTGTTTACCTGCCCTGGGTGTTCCCAGGGGAACTACGTTGGCAGCACAGTTCGTTCTTTGCAGGCAAGATTTTGCTCCCATATGGGTATTAGCCATAGGACAGGGAAAGTTTTATCTAAAAAGGAACAGTCTGCCATTAGAAATCATTCTGTTAAGTGTAAAGTTGATATTTCCGTTAATAACTTTAAAATTCTTAAATCATTAAAATGTCCGTCCTCTCTCCGTATTTATGAATCTTTGTGCAAAATTTCTGAACTCCAGCTTAAATATTGATTCTAGCTGTTACCCTTATATTAATTAGAATGCCTACCAACTAAATTTTTCTGTTTTTCCCCTTGACCCTGTCTCCTTTTCGCCTCAGTTGTTTGTGGATGTCAAGTGAGCATGGCCTTGAAAATGGGTAGAGTTGCCCGAAACGTCGGCTGCAGCCAAATATAATGACTTTCTTGCTCTACGTCTCGTTTTTATCCTAAATGTAAAATTACGTCTCCTTAGGAGGGATATTTAATATATATATATGAAAATTATTTCACGAAAGTAACACGTGAAAAATATTTATGATGAATAAAACCACGAAGGAAAGGAAACACAGAATGGTGCTCAAGCGCTTTCGTCTAATGACATCCTCAGGAACACATCCTGAGGATGTCATTAGACGAAAGCGCTTGAGCACCATTCTGTGTTTCCTTTCCTCGTGGTTTTATTCATCATATATATATAATATATATATATAGTCAAAGCTGAATCCATGAATCATGCATATGAGAATAATCCGCCTTTAAAAAGCATTTTGGGTAACTTATTATAAGAATCATTTTGACAAACCCAAACGTGATTCTCATAAGGTGCTTTGAATATACAGTGTATATATATATATATATATATATATATATATATATATATATATATATATACTGTATAGACATATACCCTAAGAAATATGCATTAAATAAATAAACAGATGCAGCCAGGATCTTGTAGCTTTTCCATGTGCCTCATGATGGGCTTGGACACGTTGTGGCATCCACGCGATAAGATTTTGAATCACGCTATGACCCAAAGTTTGCCAGAATACATAATGAATATTCCCTTTATAGATTTGATACATCGAAACTTAGCTTTCTGCAAGTGGCGATCAAGATTCCCCCAGACGCTCTCGACAGGATTCATACCGCGGCTTCTGGGAGCCCAAGGAAGAACTTGTAATCCTCTTTGTCTCTTCCACTCGGTAGTGTATTGTGTGGTGTGACAGGTTGCACAGTCTCCTCGGAACATATGCGTGTCAAACTGGAGTTTCTTTTGCTGGAACAATGGAAGAAGATGGTTTTCAGGGATGGATCCTGAAATTCAGCTGTCTATCAACGAATACCGCAGTGAAAAAAAATCCAAATTCGAAATAAAAAAAACTATAAAATATATGAAGATTCTGTATTCGACAGGTGTGAATATTTTTAAACTGCCGTTTAAGTATTTTAAAAAGATATTTTCAGTTTCAGTATAGGAATTTTTAACAAAATGTATGTCAATCTTCACTTGAGCATAATTGGAGATTTATAAGGGTTCTTTTCGAATACGGTATGAGGTTCATTAACTTAAAAACGGTTTTCTTTAATTAAAGTAGACAATAAAAACTTAATCGTAATATATTATCAACTTTACTTACGAACGTTCACCTAAATATGAATTCCTTTATGGTAAAAATATACTGCAAACTACTGTGTTTAGAATTTACATAACAAATACTTGTAAAGTTAAAACACACGTGTGTTACTCTACAGGGTGTCCATAAAGTCACGCATCATAGGAAAATACATTTTTGTTTATTTATTTATTTTGTTTTGCTTATTTGTTCGAAATGATTCCCACCAATCTCAAAACATGTTTGTAAACGCAAAAGCAGGTTTCTTTGAATGTTCCTCAACATATTTGGCCTGATGGAGACATAAATAAATAGACATTGCTTATGTTCCTATGATGCGTGACTTTATGGACACCCTGTAGAACGTAATAATTTAGAGGCATCATTCTCTTGAACATCATCTTTCGAAACCTAACCGCTTACACCAAGACTCCAAAAACATTGTTTGCAAGTACCGTTGAGATGTTTAAATATGAATGCACTGAGTCTGTTTTCTCTTATTTTAAACGCCGTTTAGGAAAAAGACACTTTATACTTAAAGAATGATAAGAAATTTGATGCACGACCATTAAGAAATTTAATATATATATTATATATACATATATATATATAATATGTTAGTGCTCTGTTTGCGCATGCGCCTTGTCCTGTTTGTCAATTGAGATTTGTAAGTTAAAGGGAAAGTTGTGGAGAAGTGGTTCCGGAGCATTTAATTTAAGTCGAGCTGATCACGGATTACGGATTATATTATCATTAGTTATATAATACTAAAAAGTGTTGTAAGTTTTATATAAAACAGAAAGGTTATTAGAGCTGTATAGGTTAAATGTGAAATGATGAACGCATACAGTATTTAGCTTGGGTTTCTAATGAACGTACGTTTGCGGAAATATACGTTGTAGCATATTACGAGTTTTAAATCTATACTTGAATATGATAGTAATAATACTCAATGTGGTTCTTTAGCTTAATTCGTAACATCTACATATAAGGTCATATAACGGAGGGAACCTACAATTAATAAAGTACTCCTTCAGATTTTCTGCTTTTTTTTCTCGTTTAGAACAGTATCAAAACATGTTTAAAACAAAAATAAAGGATTTAAATTTATAAAGTATTTTTTTATCCTTTAGATTTTTCATTTACATTTTCATCCCTTAGATTTTACTTACATTTTTGACGGTGTGGGAAAAGTAGAGGTCGGAGGAATATTTAAAAAAGTGTTTAGAAGTGAAATCCGCCATATATTGCTAAACACCTATTAAACTTGCAAACGTGTCTTCGGTGTAGGTATCGTAGATTTTAAACATGCCTAGATTTTTGACAGCGTGAAAGAAGTGGGGTCAGAAGTGTTTAGAAAAGTGTTTATACTTTAAACATCACTTTTGCAGTGTATGATTAGTACCAGTAGAATATATGTTCAGATTTATTTGAAAATATTTTCTTGCTCATTTGTATCCTGTTATAATTGTTATCCTGTTGCCAAGTTGTATGTTCTTTTCAGTTTTATATTCGTTTCGTTGCTTCGGTTTTACCAAATTGTACAACAGCTGCACAAAGGGCTTTATTCTTTTTGCAATCCATCCCTTTCAATTTTTCCCCGAGACGTTATCACGCTTAGTTCTGGACAAAAAACTGTCATTTTATCTCAGCCACCATAATAATTATGTATTTGTGAAGACATCATACACCAAAACCGAGTGAAATTTAAATGTTGCTCACTATCTTCCTCGATACAAGAATTAAACTTATGACTATTAAACTTCCAAGTTATTAGTCAGTAACGTGTTCAGTATATAAAGCTTTAAACAAAATGTAAGAATTAATTCATACTCTGAAAAGAGACCTTGGTCACCTTGTTAATATCAGATTCTTAGAAGTTGCAAACTTTCTTTGAATCACCTGAAGATCAGGGACCCCGGCCTTCTTTAGTTAGCCTTATAAGGCTAACTAACGAAAATATCACGACTTAACCTAACCAATCGTCAAGGGCGTGCAGTTGACCTAACGATTGGTTAGGTTAAGTCGTGATATTTTCGTTAGTTAGCCTTATAAGGCTAACTAACGAAGGCTGGGGGCCCTGATCTTCAGGTAATCCCTTTCTTTTAATGAGGATTACTACAAAATGTAATTAAGAACTCGCCAACAATAAACTCTACTCGTAACTTATCTTTTGCACGTGTCGCCAAACAAACCCAATTTATGTTACTCAAAGTAAACTTAAAAACAGGAAAGAAAGGAGTTAAAATATAAGCAAACCATATGCCATATGCCACCAAAAAAAAAAGCACGTTATCTTCATAAACCTCTTTGAGGTTTTCCAAACCCCACTCAACCAAATATTTGGAAACGATTTTATCCACAATTTTATTTCCTTTACAAACGATAAATATAATAATAAAAAAAGATAAATAAAAATGGCGGTCATCGACAATTCCAACAATTCCAAGTTTTTAAAAACAAATAAACTATTTTGAACTTCTCAAAATATATTCTTGTGTGGCACTTTTGCGAAACTTTCGTTTGTTGATCTTCAGTTTGCTTTGCATAAACTGCAAATAATTTTATATTTAAATATTACACTTATACATAATGTAATCAAACATACTTTGGTTTAGCTTCCGCCTGAATTGTTCATTCTGACGAAGGTCAAGCTTGTCACTCCTTAGATTAGATATGATATGATTAGACCTGATTCTAATCTGCATATTTGCTTCTATGTACGTTTCTCTTTCCGTTACACACACATACACATACATATTGTTAGCGAAACGGGTAGCGGCGCTAAGTTTTTAGAGAAAGTCAATCGCTAATTTTTCAAAACCACTTGAAAATTGAATAGAATTTAGTCTTCCGTTGGTTTGTTTTCCCTCTTCATATATACGAAAGGAACTCCACTCCTACCTAAAAATGTTTTCATTTTCGTAACCTATATCGTCACATTTTTGTACTTTAGCAACCATTTATATCAAAGTGTATGCTAATATATGTAAGAAAATTACGGAAGACAACATATAAATTAGGGTGTTTTCAGAAAAAATTAGCGTTAGCTGCGCTAACTTTAGGAGTTAGTGGGCACAGCACTGTATATATATATATATATATATATATATATATATATATATATATATATATATATATATATATATATATATATATACGCATAACCGCGCAATTTTACATTTGAAAATATCCTGTCGTAGCCTAATGGTCAACGATGGTCAATCCTGGTGAGGGATAAAGTTTACACACACACACACACACACACACACACACACACACACACACACACACACACACACACACAGTATATTGTTATGTGCGTGCGGTGATGTAGTTTCATTTCAAATATAAACCGAAAAATTATAAAAAAAAATAAAAAAAAAAATCTTTAGCCAATATCTTGTGTTCATATTAATTCTGACTGTTGAATATTAACAGTAATTTATTATGGTTAATTTTTAATATACATCATTAAAACCTCTAAAATATATTAAAATGTGATTTAATTAAATAGCTAATAAAATACGAACCTCAGAAGGATCAAATAACGCAGAATGCCATCTTTTGCCATATCCTACGACCATATTAACTCGAGTTGATGGTGATCAAGAGTGATGCATTAGTTTAATTTATAACGTATTAATTACTTATCAATAGGTATTATGGTATGGTTGGGATTTTCAATATGGTATACTTTCCTGAACCTGATTGGCCCTAACTATTAAAAATATAAAGGGGAATTGAAAATATTAGATATTTTTTTGGGCAGGGGTCACCAATAGCTGGACCGTGGTCCGGATCCTGCCTCCCCCCCACCCCACGCCGCTACAGGATTTTATACAGCCCGCCGGGAATGAACTCATACTGTGATTATTATAGGATTTACTTAAAAAATAGAAGTAAATTTTACATTTCGGAGGAATCAACATCAAACGTTGTCTATCCTTTCGTAAAGTTAAATTTACTTTTTATTTGGGAGATTGAAAATGGCGATTTCAAGTTGATTCTCGATAAAATAATGTCGGTCACATTACGAAAATACTCTGAAAATACTCCCCAAAAAGTAAGTGACTGGGTAGTGAACCTTGGTGGAGTTACAGAAACTGTGATAGAGCGTTCGTACCAAAATTTAACTTGTTCTCCATAATGTGTTCGTTTTCTATCGTTGCGTTTGGGCCAAACTGTACGTATGTACCTTTCGATTGCGTTAATTTTTTTAGGCTCCATAATCTACTGAGAGTTCAACTAACCTAACCAAACTCTACCTAACAAAAAAGTAAAAAAGGGACGTTTCTTTCATTTGGCTCAAACGAAATGAGATAAAACAAATATATTTTCATTCACAAGTTAAATTGTAATAAAATGTTATAAGCCCGACAGAAAAACGTGTATGAACCTCAGGGAAAATTGGTGGCTTCTGTTCAACCTACGGCCAAGGCCAAACATAAAGTAATACAAAATGTTTTATAATTTTTTTCACGCATGATGGATATTTTTTCTGTTTGTAAAATAATTATAAAATATTTTATGGCTGTATATTTATCAATATATTTTATTTATAACATAAAAGAAACAGGAAATAGTCAAGCCTGTTTTTAACATGTAGGTTTAGATTGAGTTAAAAGAAAATGTATTTTTTATATATTTTGTTTTCACATGTAGAGAACAAGTTATATATATATTATAGAGAGAGAGAGAGAGAGAGAGAGAGAGAGAGAGAGAGAGAGAGAGAGAGAGAGAGAGAGAGAGAGAGAGAGGAGAGAGAGAGAGAGAGAGAGAGAGAGAGAGAGAGAGAGAGAGAGAGAGAGAGAGAGAGAGAGAGAGAGAGAGAGAGAGAGAGAGAGGAGAGAGAGAGAGAGAGAGAGAGAGGAGAGAGAGAGAGAGAGAGAATTTAACAAAATGAAATTCCAATAAATGTTTATTGAGGTTGATACATTCAGAAAATTTAAGAATATTTGATTCAGTAATTTTTCAAGTTTTATATCTGATATTTAGTAAATCTCCAATGCCTTCCATCATTTTCAGTAACTGAACGAAATCTACGCTCCAGTTCAGTAAAAACATTGGCCAAAACAGTTGCAGGATTGAGGCTACGGCATCTTTAATATGCATTTTTAGGTCATTAATATCGCTTGGTTTATTGTGATATACGGCTGGCTCTCTACATATCCCCAAAGATAAAAGTCTAAAGGAGATACCATAGGTTCGGAGAACGCGCTAGCCATCTTGTAGGTCCTCCTTCTCGGCCAATCCACCGTCCTGGGAATGTTTTGTCTAGAAACATACGCGCATAACGAACAAAATGAGGCGTTGCACCATTCTGCTGAAACACTGCACGCTGCAATATACCTGGAATTTGCTGTACAGTGTGAACGTATAACTTTTTAACATTCTGAGATAAGATTCTCCATTAACGGTTTTGTCTTCAAAGCTAAATAAAGCTCCTTAATGCAGTCGTGTGACAAAGTAAACCAAGCGTTCGCTTTTGGCGAGCCTCTGTTGGTATGTTTCGTGCGGAATTTGCTCCCCCAAATCCTGCAGTTACGACGGTTTCATATCTCTGGTAGATTAAAGTTGCCTGGTTGCTTAAAATGAGATCTGAAAGGAATCAATCATCAGTTTGGGTGTTAAAGTCTTGGAACGCAATCTTCTTCGTGCAGGTGGTGAACAACCTGTATCTTGTAGGACCTGAATTTTAAAACTTTGCTTATGGTTTTATGCACAAAAGTATAGTGATGTAGGTCACATCCGCATCCGCGGAACATCCGCACATTTTCTCGCATCCGCATCCGCACTTTGGACTGCGGATGTCGTGCGGATGTGGACCGTGAGATAAAACGTCATTAATAAGCGGAAATATCAAATTCTACTATATTAATAGAACTAGTTCATTGTGCGCAAAAAAGCGACAAGATGAGAGGCTGTTCTTGTATGAAGTTACTCTCTTGCAACCTACTTAGATCCACGTTACAAAGCTAAGTTATTTTCACCTAGTACATTAGAACGAGTTAAATCATCACTTGGCAAAGCAGTTGAAGAGCTTCAATCTCTTGAATCTGTCGCTTCGCCACCCACCAAAAGAATAAAAGTTTCAGTGACAGAACCAACACCTTCAACAAGCAAATCTATCGCAGAATCTGTCTCTCAGTTCTTGAGTCAAGCAGCAATGACGAGACCTACGCGATGTCAAAAGATGTAGTAAAAATGATCGAGAGCTATCACCAAGAAGAACGCCTGGCTGCATGTGACAATCCTAGTAGTTGGTGGAAAAATACGCAGAAATCTATCCATACTTGAGTAAACTTGCAAGGAAAACATTTAGCCTGTCCTCCAAACAAACGTACCAAGCGAGAGATTATTTAGCAGTGCTGGATTAATATATGATGAAAAGAGAAACAGACTGGCAGCAGAAAAGGCAGAAAATTAATGTTCCTTAAGCATAACCTTCCTATAATTAAGTTTGAACATTAAACGATGAACATCTTAGTTTACTTTATTTTAATTACTCATTTATAAATATGCCTAATAAAACTTTAAACTTAATATAAATAGTTATCAAGCTAATTAAAGATCTCTTTCTATAAGGGTGGAGGTTGGGGAAAGAGGTCGGTGGGGTGCATTTGAGTTGGGTTTTCGTCCCGCATCCTGGTAACACAATTATGGTTTCTAATTGTGGCTGAAACTCAACAAAATATAACGAATTTATTTGCAGACGAATTCACTAATTGATTTCTATATTAGTTAGATGCTTGATATTATTTTATATGTTCAGAGAAAAATACAGCAATTATTGTACAATTAATCAATTATACTACATTATAGCTACAGCTCTCTCTATATAATAACTTATTATATACGTTAAACACAACAAATCTCGAATATATCCTAAAAAATAACGAAAATGTAGACATCCGCATCCGCGGATGTTGAAATCAAACATCCTCATCCGCATCCGCGGATGTGAAAAAAATGACATCCGCTACATCACTACAAAAGTATATAAATTGTGTAAGTCAGCTGATGATCTTACTGACCTCTTGGGGCTTCTCTGGAATGCTTCGCGAACAACACTGACTCTTTCTGTAGGTTTTTTTGGCTTACCGGGGTATTTTCCTTTTTTGACACTTGTTTCTGCAGTGAGCTTCTTTACCTACAGTCGGATAAGATTTGTGTGTGGTGCTGGTTTGTTTAATTCGTGCGTAAATTGTCTTTGGGCTGGAATGACTGAGCAACATTCTAGCTCAACCCCCTCTTGAACAAACGTCATTACAACTAAATTCTAATGCAGGCGAAAAATATATGGCAAAAACAGGTGTTGTTCAGCGTTATTTAAGGCTGTCGCATTTACGACAGTAATTAAGTTTTATCCAAAAAAGCATAAAACATACATCATCACTGAATCAAATACGCTTAAAATTAGTCAAATATATGAATTCAATAAATAGTTATTGCTATTTCTTTTTCCACCATTCATTTAAGTACACCCTGTATAATATATATATTATATTATATTATATTATATGAATGTGCCAATAAAAACTCCCTCTTTTGATCTAAGAGAGTGTTTTAAAAGTGAAAAGAAAATTTCCTTCGTCCTCAAGAAAATATATGTTCAGGAATGCAACTAACGGCTCTTAAATCTCATTTATTTCTTTTGCTTTAAAGACGTTAAAATATTTACCTCACTCTCGCTTAACGCAAAATTTCACAAATTGCTCCGTTGAAATTTTTTTTTTTTTTTTTTTAAGTAAATGAAAAACCGTCATAACGTAATAATTTAATGATAGTAACAATTTAATAATAATGATGATTATAATAATTATAATGATAATATTAATAATAACGGCGTTTCAATGTGTTTTTTTTTATTAATCCGTTCAATATAGTTTACACTGAAAGGAAAGCAAAATGCGTCAAGAGTATAGCTTTAATCCAAGCGCTTTCAAGCACGCGGGAACTAACTGATTAAGCAAATGTGAATGCTTTTAAGTGAGAAACTCGTACAATCTGCTCTTATACACATAATGAAGAGTTTTATCCCAATTCTGGTTTACTCTTCTGACATAGGTCACAGTGTCAAAATATCGGTGGAGGTAAAAAAATTAAAAACCCCTCACCATTTTCTTAAAATTTACCACTGTATGTATATGTTACAGGGAACCTGTGTAACTAGGCATTTCATGAAATCCCTAAAATGTTCAGGGATTTCATGTAAGGTTAAGTCGTGATATTAGTTTTAACGAAAATAACACGACTTAACCTAACCAATTGTCAAGGGCATACAGTTGACCTAACCGGACAAATGATCTTGTAAGTTGTGTTATTTTCGTTAGTTTTAACAAAAATAACACGACTTAACCGATTTTCAAGGGCATACAGTTGACCTAACCGGGCCTTCAATGGCGGACATCGGAATAACACTGAAGGCCCGATTAGTATTTGAAAACCTCTATATTGAAAATTCAAATGTGTTCAAATGTGTATTTGAAAAGTGTTTCTCACTTATTTGAACAGACCTGTAGATGTATGTATGTATGTTTTAGCAGATTTAGTTAGTTAAATAAAGGTTTCCAATTTTATTGTGATGTTTGTTATTTCTATGAATTCATGACAAAAGTCATTTTAGCCATTTCACGAAATGACCAAGGTGGGATTTCAGCCATTTCGCGTAATGACTGAAGATTTTAGTAATTTCGCGAAATGACCAAGTGAAACAGCTATTTCGCGAAATTACTAAAAGCTTCAGCCATTACTCGAAATGGCTGGTTACACACTTTGACTGTAACATATATATATATATATATATATATATATATATAAACATATATATATATATATATATATATATATATATATATATATATATTATATATATATATACTTTAAGAAATTAAATATTTTAAATGTTTTTCTTTTTTAATTAGTTCAGTATTAAAAGAAAAGACAATTATTCATTTATAAAGTTTAAAGAAAAATAAATTGCTTTCGAAATGCAAGCAAATTTATATTATTATTATTATATATTATTATTATTTATTATTATTTCTTGTTGTCGTTGTTGTTGTTAAGAGTTGTGATACACTGTAAAAAATAAAGGAAAAAACTTTCCTAATAGTCAGGTGGCATCTCATCTATCACCAAATTACGATGTAGTTATTTCTTTGACATCATTGGAAAATATGGCACTTCTAATGTCGTAAATTAAATTTGATTTTTAAGGGAAAAGGAAACTTACACATCAGTCATTTTCCTTTTTCCTTAAAAAGGAAATTTAATTTGCTCGATTAAAAACGTAATAGTTTCTAATGATGTCAAAGAAATAACTACATCGTAATTTGGTGGCAGGGAGACTACTTTCATATTTACAGTGTAGTATAGGTTTCACGGTTTACTTGCAACGTATCGGGTTAAACTTGGTTTTCTTTCATCGAACAATTGAAGAAGATGCTTCTCAAGGATGGATATTTCCTGAAATTCAGACTTACTTAATAATAATAATTTATTATTATTATTATTGGTAGTGGTGATCTGTAATCGGAAAAAGTCCTTATCATATATATACTACACAGTCACATAAGTGGTTCTATGTATGTTTGACGACAAACTAATGAAGTATTAGTATGTGATGTAAAGTTATGGAAAGATAATACTTAATATCTAAACACGTGAAAAGATTCAATAAAAAATGTAAATAATGATGAAAAATAATTGAAAATTAAGCTAAAATCGGACAAAAGTGAAATAAAATATTAATTTGATTTTGATTGATAATCAAAAACATTTATGCAAAGATGGTCTCTATCAGGCCACATAGTTCATAGCTTTGAGGATATATAGTAACGTTGTGACAGGCTTCAGAATAAAAGATTAATTAAATGTTGATCTTTAGTCATCGGGCGGTTGATGTAGTGTATTTAGATTTTCAAAAAGCGTTTGACACCGTACCGCACAAAAGACTCATTGAAAAAACTAAGGCTCATGGAACCAGGGGTGTAGTAATAAATTGGATAGAAGAGTGGTTGCGAGGTAGGAAACAGAGGGTGGTCGTTGATGGAGCGGAGTCGTGTTGGGCTAATGTAACGAGTGGCGTTCCTCAGGGTTCTGTATTGGGCCCCTTGCTTTTTCTCATATATATTAACGATTTAGATGTCGGCCTAGTCAGTACAGTTTTAAAGTTTGCGGATGACATGAAGTTGGGTGGTAGGGCGATTAATGACGAAGATAGAGGTAAAATCCAAAAAGATCTGAATAAAATCGTTGATTGGTCAGTCACATGGCAAATGAGATTTAACGTCGATAAGTGCAAAATTTTACATATAGGTTCGCGTAACGGTAATTTTGCGTATAGTACATATGTCATGGAAGGAGTTAACAAGCGTGGAGCAGGAAAAAGATTTAGGAGTTATAGTCACTGGTGATTTAAAAGTAGCGAAACAAAGTACAGCAGCGGTCAATAAAGCGAACAAAGTGTTAGGTTTTAGCTCGGAATTTTGAGTACAAATCGCGCGATATTATAGTTCCTCTTTATAAATCATTAGTTAGACCCCATTTGGAGTACGCGATCCAATTTTGAAATCCGCATATGCGAAAAGATATAGACAAACTCGAAAGAGTTCAAAGACGAGCAACTAAGATGATTCCGTCGCTTAGGTCAAAGTCATACGAGGATAGGCTTAAGGAGTTAAAATTGACTACGCTCGAGACTAGAAGGCTAAGGGGTGATCTAATCCAGGTTTTCAAAATTATGAATGGGTTCGATAACGTAGATAGAGATAGCTTTTTCGAAATATCTCAATATAATAGGACTAGAAATAACGCGTGTAAGCTGACAAGTAGAAGGTTCGAGACAGCAGTTGCCAAAAACTTTTTACGCATAGAATAGTAAATAGCTGGAATAGTTTGCCGGTAGAAGTAATTAGTAGCACGTCTATAAACATATTTAAAAATCGATTAGACGCATATGTTCATAGATTGGGTATAGTTTAAGGTAGTAAAATTAAGGCTTTGTGGTTCGGAACCCACGTAAAATTGTAGGTCCTCTCCGCCACCACGGAGGACATGCACAATACACAATTACGAACACAGTTAGGTATACCAGCCATGAGTGGATCCTAGGGTCTTTGTTGGTCTGAACCATTATAACATTTATTAAGGATTCAAATAGTTTAGCGGCTGGATTTGTAACATCATGAATAATATCATGGCTTGTAGGGGCGTAACTAACGGGGGGGACGGGGGGGGATATGTCCCCCCCCAACTTTTGAACTGAGGGGGATAATATAGGTTTTGTCCCCCCAACTTTTGATCTAAGTTAGCTTACGTGATGGAAAATATTTAGTTCTTGAAATAATCTATGATAAGTAAATCTTTAATTATGTTACTGATACAGTACTAATACTGCAGTGATAGATACTTTAATGAGACATCTAGTTATTTTTCACTTTAATTATTGCATATATTGTTTTCCTTTAATGTTAAATATATACTTGATATACATAAGGTAGTTGTGAAAATGCTGCTTTGATTTTCCTATTACTATCATAAATATAGATCATTCTCTAAATCATAGTATTTTAAGAGCATCATTTTGGTCGCAAACACATTACCTACAGGATAGCAGCACAGAAATTCATCGCAGGATTTTTCATCATTATAGTTGTCCCCCACAACTTCTGAAAGCTAGTTACGCTCTTGATGGCTTGTAAAGTGCACACGCTTGCTAAAGGCAGTTTACAATTGCATCTGTATTTAGTAATGAAATTATACTCATCTATGAAAACTCTGCATATATCCGTAAACAAATAAATAAAATAAAAATAAAATAAAAATAATCAACATGAAGCAATTTCTCCTATTGGATACCCAATTTCGACATAGGCCTAATATTATAGTATCATAAAGAGTAGCAGAGACTCCACACATGAAGATTTGAAATTTGAAATATACAGAGACCATATTCCCGATCTGACTGTAAATGTTTTAATGTAAAGACCAGTTTCAGAGCATTCGGTATTTATGTTGAAACTCCTCTTTCGATCAGTTGACTAAGCAATGTTTTGGGATGAACCGTATTTAAACAGTACTTCAAGAAAATAATTGCTTTCAGTGATATATTTACAACGTTTTTCAGTATATAAAGTAATAATTACATTACATGAATGATTCCTTTGTTAAAGTTGATCTGAAAAGAGGACAGTGAATACCTGCTAGTAGTATAGCCGCAAAAGGGGATAGTGCAAGAATGTTGCAGGTTATTATGTAATGTTGCAAAGGGGTGGGGTTGTTGCAAAGGGGGGTTGTTGAAAAGGGGGGTGGGGGGAAAACTTGGAGGCGGCGTTATCCCCAAGAGAAAGGAGGAGGAGGAGGGAGAAAGGAGGAGAGGTGTTCACCTGGCAGGAGCCAAGTGCACATTAAGACTTCAGCCGAGTTGGCGTTGTTTTATAGGCTCCTAATCAGCCAGAATCAGCCAGTTGCTGAGCCAAGGTGAGAGAGACGCCTGAAGGAGAGAGAGCTGAAGGAGAGAGATGCCTGTAGGAGGGAGAGACGCCTGAAGGAGAAGGATAGGTACACATGCAGGAGGTACACATGCTGGAGGTACACACACATACGCACA
>JAJOZX010010634.1:0-127408 GCA_023014485.1 Bathynomus jamesi
TGCAGATGTGAAGCAAGCCTTTTTGCGGATAAAGTTAAAACCAGAGGACAGAGATGCAGTAAGGTATCTGTGGGTGGATACGAAAGACTTGTTGGAAAATGAACCTAAGGTTCAAGCATATAGAATGAAGTCAGTGTTGTTTGGCCTCAGCTCTAGTCCATTTCTGTTGGCAGCTACTATGCAGTACCATTTTAAGAAATATTCTGAAGTCTATCCTAACACTATTGAACACATAAGGAAAAATTTTATGTTGATGATTTGCTGTGTTCCGTGGATAATACAGAAATGGCTAAACAGATATTCATGGAGGCTAGAGCTATAATGAGGGAGGCTGGCATGGAGCTTAGAAAATGGCAGACCAATCATTCGCAATTACAAGAGTTTATGAGTCATTCCTGTGTAGTACCTGATGCAGCAGAAAGTATTGAGGATTCTGGTATTAAGGAGTTGTGGGCAATAGACGCAAAGGTGCTAGGCATTGTTTGGCAGCAAGATGATGATTTGTTTACCTTCAATGGGAAATCTTTAGTAGAGCTGGCTGAGAATGAGACAAGGTGGACAAAACGTACAGCTCTTAGTTTGGCTTCAAAGGTCTTTGATCCTCTTGGATTCCTGGCTCCATTTGTGATAAAGTCAAAAATTTGGTTTCAGAGCCTCTGGGAAATTGGACTTGGTTGGGACCAAGAGTTACCTGATCATATGGTGGTAAGGTGGAAATATTGGTTCAAAGAATTGGCACATCTTGGAGACATTGAAATCCCAAGATGGTACTTTGGAGAGTTGAACAATAGTCCAGACAATTTGGAGCTGCACATCTTTTGTGATGCAAGTGAGGAAGCCTATGCAACTTGTATTTATATAAGAGGCGCATTGCAAGAGGAAGTAAGTTGCAGGTTGGTTGCTGCAAAGAGAGAGTAGCACCTTTGAAAAGGCTTTCTGTTCCAAGGTTGGAATTGATGGGTGCCGTTATTGCTAGTCGGCTTGCAATTACAGTGCGAAAGTCTTTGGCCCTCTATGAAATTCCAAGCTATTATTGGACAGACTCCACTATAGTTTGGCACTGGTTAAGAAGTCAGGCAAGGAAATGGAAACCATTTGTTGCCAATAGGGTGGAGGAAATTCAAGCGCACACAGATCCCAAGCAATGGAAGCATTGTCCAGGCATCCAAAACCCCGCTGATTTACCAACACGAGGAATTTCAGTGAAAGATCTTTCACAGTCAAGTTTGTGGTGGAATGGGCCAGAGTGGCTAAAACTTGGAAGTGAAAACTGGCCTTCTAATCAGCCTATTGTAGGAGAATGCCAGGCTGAAGAAGCATGGGTGAGTGAGGTGAGAAAATGCGCTGTGAACAGTTGTCAAGTTATGCAGCAGGACCCCATATTGAGGCTTGAGGACATTAGCAGTCTGAAAAGATTGTTAAGAGTGACAGCATGGGTATATAGATTTACCAACAACATTAAGGGAGAAACAAGAAGGGAAGGAATTCTGAACAGTAATGAGATTCAGCAAGCCAGGAAATACTGGGTGGTATATATGCAGAAGGAAAAATTTGGTGAAGAGAGAGAATTGCTCACCAGCCATCCATTACAGGTTCTACCAACACATTCTGCGCTCAAGGGTTTGGATGTGTTTTTGGATCAGGATTTATTGAGAGTAGGAGGTAGACTACAGTTTTCTGGGCTTCCAGAGGAGAAAAGACATCCAATTTTGCTACCTTCTGGGGGGCACTTTGTGGACCTTTTGATCCTGGATACTCATCATAAGCTGTTACATGCTGGAGTTAGAGAAGTGATAATAGAGATCAGACAACAATTTTGGATTCCCAAAATTAGACAAGTAGTAAAAAAGGTCTGCATAAATGTGTGGTTTGCAAGCGTTGGAGTGCAAAGCCTTATTATGAAAAGGTGGCTCCACTTCCAAGAGAACGGTGTGTCTATACTGCCCCATTTGATGTAGTGGGAGTAGACTTTGCAGGGCCAGTCTATGTGTATGAGCGAGGGGAGTCTAACAAAGGTTATATATGTCTTTTCACCTGTGCTACCACCAGAGCAATCCATTTGGAGTTGGTAAGCAACTTAAGTAGTGATGTATTTCTTTTGGCCTTTAAAAGGTTTGTGAACAGAAGGGGTTTCCCAAATAAAATCATATCGGATAATGCAAAAACCTTCAAAAAGGCTGCAAAGGAACTCCAAGAAATTTGGTCCTTGCTAAAAGAGGAAGGATTCCAATCCTACTTTTCACACCAAGGGGTACAGTGGGAGTTTATTGTTGAGAGAGCACCATGGTGGGGAGGATTTTGGGAAAGGCTAGTGAGAAGTGTAAAGTGTCCATTAAAGAAACTTTTAGCTAATGCTCATTTGAGCAAAGAAGAATTCTGCACTGTTTTATGTGAAGTAGAAGCAATGGTGAACAGTAGGCCTATCACTTTTGTTTACAACAGTATGCAGGATGCAGAGCCATTGACACCAAATCATTTTCTTTGTGGTAAACGATTAACATCAAGCCCCAGTGTGCCAGAAGACTTGCAGCCTATCCAGAGCACTCAAGGAGAGTTAACCAGACGGTTCAGGTACCTTGAAGAGCTACAAGATCAGTTATGGAAGAGGTGGCAGATGGAATACTTGCCAGAACTCAATTATTACCCATCAGGCAAGGTAAAGGGCTCCAATGCAAATTGTATCAAGGTGGGAGACGTGGTAATGATTGGGGATGAAAGACCAAGGCAATGCTGGAAGCTTGGCATAATTGAAGAGTTGTTTGTTGGCAAAGACAATTTAGTTAGGTCTGCACTGGTAAAGACTTCAGGAGGAAAGTTAAAGAGACCTATACAAAAACTCTATGCTTTAGAAATCAGCAAAAACACAGATAGTCAAGATGAAACATTTGAGTTACAGCCTCATGGAGAAGGCTTGGCTAACCTTGCGGAAGGTAACGACAACAATGCCTCTTCGGTGGGGAGTGTTAGAAAATCTAGAAGAGGAAGAACCATTGTTGTCCCAAGGCGATATGATGACTAAGCTGATTGATGCAGCATTGCTTGTATATATTAAGTTAAGGTGTATATATATCCATCTCATAATTGTAAGGTTAGTGAAAAATTCACTTAATAAGAGCTAGCATTTTTGGGCTCTTGTGGCATCAGTGTTTGGGACGCTGGTGGCATCATTTTGGGGCGCTGCGCGTCTTTTCTACTCGTTTGTGGGATGTCGTACGTACAGGGTGTGGTCTTGTAGAGAGCTCTCTTGCAATTCAGTTTGGTTGTTTAGATACAAGATTGTTGCACCGTGCAATAGTCCAGGTTGCGTTGTTGTTGCAAGGTTGAGAAAGAAGACCATAAATAGTACCCTTTTTGTTTACATTAAATTCATGTAACAAGGTCTAAGGTAGGCCCGCATCGAGTCAGCAACCCTGAGGTTACCCTGAGGTAGGACCTAATAGGATCTCAAATCCGTAAGTTTTAATTTAGCTTAACTTGGGCTTCAGATAGAACTGGCCCTTTAGAATTTGGCCGTTCACGGCTCAGCTGGGATTTTGAACCCGACAAATAAATAAAATAACATGGTCCTTCAGAACCGGATTCTACCCCAAGACTGAGTCAGTGACTATTTTTCGGCAAAGTTCTGATTGTGCAAATTGTAGCCCAAGTTAGGCCTAGACGGGTTGAGTATTATTGAATTAAGGTCCCAGGGTAAAAAGTTTGGTCGCCCAATTGCGAAACTTGGCCAGTCGTCTGTCGTTGTTTTGGCCTACATTTTACCGGTTTGGTTAATTTTGGGTTATTATTGAATTAAGGTCCCAGGGTAGAAAGTTTGGTCGCCCAATTGCGAAACTTGGCCAGTCGTCTGTCGTTGTTTTGGCCTACATTTTACCGGTTTGGTTAATTTTGGGTTATTATTGAATTAAGGTCCCAGGGTAGAAAGTTTGGTCGCCCAATTGCGAAACTTGGCCAGTCGTCTGTCGTTGTTTTGGCCTACATTTTACCGGTTTGGTTAATTTTGGGTTATTATTGAATTAAGGTCCCAGGGTAGAAAGTTTGGTTGCCCAATTGCGAAACTTGGCCACTTGTCTGTCGTTGTTTTGGCCTACATTTACCAGTTTGGTTAATTTGGTTTATTATTCGTAGGCGAAGGTTGCAGACCAGTGCGCCAGTTACTTGGGTGGAAAATTTGGTATTCCATACTGGTGTTGGTTAGTACCCCACCTAGCAATTCAGTTTATTTGAAAGTAAAATTTGCGTTTGATCAGTTTGGTTAAGTATTTCTGCCAATTCAGCTCATTTGGTATTGAGCCCAATTGTTTTTGCATTGAAGATGAGTGCATCTGAATTGAACAAATTTATAAAAAGGAGAAGCGCCTACAAAGGTCTAATTACAAAGGTCATTGCCACTATAGATTCTGCCATAGAGCAAGAGGATTTACGCTTAGTGACTGCGCAGCTTTCCATATTAGAAACTAAAAAGGTTGCTCTAAGTGAGGTAAATGTTAAAATTGAGGCTCTTATAGAAGAGGATGAAATAGAAAATAACATAATTTACTTTGAAGAGATTATTGATGATATAATTAACGTAGGCCTCCGAGCAAAAGAGTTTAGTAGCTCAGTACAGTTAGAGACCAGGTCTGATAATGAAACACAACACTCAACAAATGATGTTTGTGAAGTTAAGGTTAACAGATCTGTAGTTCAATTACCGAGGCTTGTACTCAAAACATTTTCTGGGAGTATTCAGGAATGGCAAGGATGGGCAGACAGTTTTCAATCAGCAGTTCATTCTAGTCAAGTGTTAAGTGCCGTGGAGAAGTTTAATTATTTGCGGTCCCTCTTGGAAGGGGAGGCAGCAAAGACTATAGCAGGATTAGCATTAACAGAGGCTAATTATAATGTGGCTTGGGATATATTAAAGAAACGGTTTGGTAAGCCAGAGATCTTAATTAAAAGCCACCTCCGTGCACTTTTAGCTATACCTCCTGTTAATAATCCTAATAGTGTCAAGGAGTTACGGCAGTTATATGATGAATTTGAAATTAGAACTAGGTCCCTGGACAACTTGGGTGTAGGAATGGAAAAGTATGGTATAATGTTGGTTCCTACACTGGAGTCTAAATTGCCTAGCTCAATTTTGCTTGAATTAAGTAGGGGACACTCTGCAGAACATGTGTACATCCCCCTTCAGCAGATGTTAAGTCTTTTAGGCACAGAATTAGCAAGACGAGAGGGAGTTGAGTTTGCACAGTGGGATGGTAAACAAGGGGACAAAGGCAGGCACAGCACCAAAGTTTCCACAAAAAGGAATAGCCCAGGTACAGTGTCAGCTCTACATGCCTCCTCTGAGAATAAATTAAAGGGAATCAAGGAATGCATATTTTGCGAAGGCAACCACAAGTCATATAAATGTGAGGTGGCTGAGGCCTTACCCTTTGAGGAGAGAAAGGACAGGGTAACTAAGTCCACAGCATGTTTTAAATGTTTTTTGAAAGGTCATAGAGCAAGGTTTTGTAAGTTTAAAATTTTGTGCAAAAAATGTCATGGTAGGCATCAGCCATTATTGTGTGAAAACACTCTTAGTAGGCCTACCCCAGAAGTAGAGACATCAGTGGCACATGCCACTGCTATGCAAGGGAGTAAAAGTAAAGGGGGATTATTGCAAACAACTGCAGCCTTATTAATTGGGAATGAGGGAGAAGCTACTGTAAGAGTGTTGTTTGATAGTGGTAGCCAGTGTAGTTTTATTAAGACCAGAATTTCCAGAAAATTGAAGTTTAAAGAACTTAAGAGGGAAAATTTAAGAATTTCTGGGTTTGGGGGTTCCGTTCAAAACCGAACCAAATTTAAGAAGGTAGAAGTTCTGGTTAAAGGGTTGTTACCGCAAAGTCCCACTATCAAGGTCCAAGCTGTAGAGATTGAGGAACTTTGTGCTCCAGTCACTACTTGTTTAGATATGGCATGTGTCCAAGAATTGCAAGTTAAAGGAATTAATTTGGGCAATAATAAGTTTGAGGGAACAGAAGATATTAGTCTTTTGATTGGAGCTGACTATTATTGGGACTTCATCACTGGTAATATTGTCCGTACATCTCAAGGCCCGGTAGCTATTGAAAGTAAGCTAGGCTGGATGCTACATGGTAGTTATTGCAATGAAATGGAAGTTAAGGCTCTTTTTGTTAAGATTGAGGAGAACAGCCATGGTCTGGAAAGGCATTTGAAAGCGTTTTGGGAACTTGAATCTATTGGCATAAAGGACAACCAGGCAAGTACAGTGAACAATGATGTTTTAGAGCAATTTGAAAAAGGGATTGGGTTTAGAGATGGTTGCTATGAAGTTGGCCTACCATGGAAGGATTCTTGCAAACCCGGTTCAAACCTTCAGCTAGCTAATCGGAGGTTGGAGACTTCATTGTACAGGCTAAGAAAAAATGAGGAGTTGTTAATTGAATACGATGAGGCCATCCTAAGTTATGTAAGGGAGGGCTATGCTGAAAGGGTGCAAGGTGAGCTGGTGAGCCAGGAGGCACATTATCTGCCACACCCATGCAGTGGTACGGCGAGACAAAACTACCACCAAACTGAGGGTAGTTTTTGATGGCTCAGCCAAGGACAAAGGTGGTGTGTCCTTGAATGACTGTTTGGATGCTGGGCCAAATTTAAATGCAGATTTATTTTCCTTGTTACTGAGATTCAGGTTTGGTAGAGTAGCATTGACTGCAGATGTGAAGCAAGCCTTTTTGCGGATAAAGTTAAAACCAGAGGACAGAGATGCAGTAAGGTATCTGTGGGTGGATACGAAAGACTTGTTGGAAAATGAACCTAAGGTTCAAGCATATAGAATGAAGTCAGTGTTGTTTGGCCTCAGCTCTAGTCCATTTCTGTTGGCAGCTACTATGCAGTACCATTTTAAGAAATATTCTGAAGTCTATCCTAACACTATTGAACACATAAGGAAAAATTTTATGTTGATGATTTGCTGTGTTCCGTGGATAATACAGAAATGGCTAAACAGATATTCATGGAGGCTAGAGCTATAATGAGGGAGGCTGGCATGGAGCTTAGAAAATGGCAGACCAATCATTCGCAATTACAAGAGTTTATGAGTCATTCCTGTGTAGTACCTGATGCAGCAGAAAGTATTGAGGATTCTGGTATTAAGGAGTTGTGGGCAATAGACGCAAAGGTGCTAGGCATTGTTTGGCAGCAAGATGATGATTTGTTTACCTTCAATGGGAAATCTTTAGTAGAGCTGGCTGAGAATGAGACAAGGTGGACAAAACGTACAGCTCTTAGTTTGGCTTCAAAGGTCTTTGATCCTCTTGGATTCCTGGCTCCATTTGTGATAAAGTCAAAAATTTGGTTTCAGAGCCTCTGGGAAATTGGACTTGGTTGGGACCAAGAGTTACCTGATCATATGGTGGTAAGGTGGAAATATTGGTTCAAAGAATTGGCACATCTTGGAGACATTGAAATCCCAAGATGGTACTTTGGAGAGTTGAACAATAGTCCAGACAATTTGGAGCTGCACATCTTTTGTGATGCAAGTGAGGAAGCCTATGCAACTTGTATTTATATAAGAGGCGCATTGCAAGAGGAAGTAAGTTGCAGGTTGGTTGCTGCAAAGAGCAGAGTAGCACCTTTGAAAAGGCTTTCTGTTCCAAGGTTGGAATTGATGGGTGCCGTTATTGCTAGTCGGCTTGCAATTACAGTGCGAAAGTCTTTGGCCCTCTATGAAATTCCAAGCTATTATTGGACAGACTCCACTATAGTTTGGCACTGGTTAAGAAGTCAGGCAAGGAAATGGAAACCATTTGTTGCCAATAGGGTGGAGGAAATTCAAGCGCACACAGATCCCAAGCAATGGAAGCATTGTCCAGGCATCCAAAACCCCGCTGATTTACCAACACGAGGAATTTCAGTGAAAGATCTTGCACAGTCAAGTTTGTGGTGGAATGGGCCAGAGTGGCTAAAACTTGGAAGTGAAAACTGGCCTTCTAATCAGCCTATTGTAGGAGAATGCCAGGCTGAAGAAGCATGGGTGAGTGAGGTGAGAAAATGCGCTGTGAACAGTTGTCAAGTTATGCAGCAGGACCCCATATTGAGGCTTGAGGACATTAGCAGTCTGAAAAGATTGTTAAGAGTGACAGCATGGGTATATAGATTTACCAACAACATTAAGGGAGAAACAAGAAGGGAAGGAATTCTGAACAGTAATGAGATTCAGCAAGCCAGGAAATACTGGGTGGTATATATGCAGAAGGAAAAATTTGGTGAAGAGAGAGAATTGCTCACCAGCCATCCATTACAGGTTCTACCAACACATTCTGCGCTCAAGGGTTTGGATGTGTTTTTGGATCAGGATTTATTGAGAGTAGGAGGTAGACTACAGTTTTCTGGGCTTCCAGAGGAGAAAAGACATCCAATTTTGCTACCTTCTGGGGGGCACTTTGTGGACCTTTTGATCCTGGATACTCATCATAAGCTGTTACATGCTGGAGTTAGAGAAGTGATAATAGAGATCAGACAACAGTTTTGGATTCCCAAAATTAGACAAGTAGTAAAAAAGGTCGCATAAATGTGTGGTTTGCAAGCGTTGGAGTGCAAAGCCTTATTATGAAAAGGTGGCTCCACTTCCAAGAGAACGGTGTGTCTATACTGCCCCATTTGATGTAGTGGGAGTAGACTTTGCAGGGCCAGTCTATGTGTATGAGCGAGGGGAGTCTAACAAAGGTTATATATGTCTTTTCACCTGTGCTACCACCAGAGCAATCCATTTGGAGTTGGTAAGCAACTTAAGTAGTGATGTATTTCTTTTGGCCTTTAAAAGGTTTGTGAACAGAAGGGGTTTCCCAAATAAAATCATATCGGATAATGCAAAAACCTTCAAAAAGGCTGCAAAGGAACTCCAAGAAATTTGGTCCTTGCTAAAAGAGGAAGGATTCCAATCCTACTTTTCACACCAAGGGGTACAGTGGGAGTTTATTGTTGAGAGAGCACCATGGTGGGGAGGATTTTGGGAAAGGCTAGTGAGAAGTGTAAAGTGTCCATTAAAGAAACTTTTAGCTAATGCTCATTTGAGCAAAGAAGAATTCTGCACTGTTTTATGTGAAGTAGAAGCAATGGTGAACAGTAGGCCTATCACTTTTGTTTACAACAGTATGCAGGATGCAGAGCCATTGACACCAAATCATTTTCTTTGTGGTAAACGATTAACATCAAGCCCCAGTGTGCCAGAAGACTTGCAGCCTATCCAGAGCACTCAAGGAGAGTTAACCAGACGGTTCAGGTACCTTGAAGAGCTACAAGATCAGTTATGGAAGAGGTGGCAGATGGAATACTTGCCAGAACTCAATTATTACCCATCAGGCAAGGTAAAGGGCTCCAATGCAAATTGTATCAAGGTGGGAGACGTGGTAATGATTGGGGATGAAAGACCAAGGCAATGCTGGAAGCTTGGCATAATTGAAGAGTTGTTTGTTGGCAAAGACAATTTAGTTAGGTCTGCACTGGTAAAGACTTCAGGAGGAAAGTTAAAGAGACCTATACAAAAACTCTATGCTTTAGAAATCAGCAAAAACACAGATAGTCAAGATGAAACATTTGAGTTACAGCCTCATGGAGAAGGCTTGGCTAACCTTGCGGAAGGTAACGACAACAATGCCTCTTCGGTGGGGAGTGTTAGAAAATCTAGAAGAGGAAGAACCATTGTTGTCCCAAGGCGATATGATGACTAAGCTGATTGATGCAGCATTGCTTGTATATATTAAGTTAAGGTGTATATATATCCATCTCATAATTGTAAGGTTAGTGAAAAATTCACTTAATAAGAGCTAGCATTTTTGGGCTCTTGTGGCATCAGTGTTTGGGACGCTGGTGGCATCATTTTGGGGCGCTGCGCGTCTTTTCTACTCGTTTGTGGGATGTCGTACGTACAGGGTGTGGTCTGTGTAGAGAGCTCTCTTGCAATTCAGTTTGGTTGTTTAGATACAAGATTGTTGCACGTGCAATAGTCCAGGTTGCGTTGTTGTTGCAAGGTTGAGAAAGAAGACCATAAATAGTACCCTTTTGTTTATTAAATTCATGTAACAAGGTCTAAGGTAGGCCCGCATCGAGTCAGCAACCCTGAGGTTACCCTGAGGTAGGACCTAATAGGATCTCAAATCCGTAAGTTTTAATTTAGCTTAACTTGGGCTTCAGATAGAACCGGCCCTTTAGAATTTGGCCGTTCACGGCTCAGCTGGGATTTTGAACCCAACAAATAAATAAAATAACAACTACTGCCATTAGCTACTCCAGTGGTTGCAGTTCTCGGAAGGGTTGCTTGCTTTCGGTCCCCTCCTTACCACCATCGTCCAAGATGCATCTTCATCATGATCCACGATTGCGTTCCCAGCATCCCAGTTCACCAAGGCCTCTACAGATCTGCAGAAGCTAAGGCTAACAAAGACCCTAAGATCCACTCTAAGGTTAGACCGAGAGAAAGGAAAGAGTAGGGGGTTAAGAGAAGAGAATAAGGGGTTAAGTAAGTAGCAACACCTATCACTCGTGGGTTAACATTCATTCAGAAAAAGAGAAAAGAGACTCACCATCATCATCCGCCGGCCACTGCCGACAAGTCAGAAAAATAGTCGGAGAGAATAGGAAAGATTGCAGAACGGTCCTCTACTCCATAGGGAAGTAGAGCCCACTCTGCCGTAAAAAGATGAAAAGAAGTAAAATAAGAACGCTTACAAACCATGCAATACATTCTTAACTCAAGAACAACACATTCTTAACTCAAAGCAACACATTCTTCCAGCTGTTGCAGACCGATCCTCCACTCCATAGGGAGGTAGAGGATGCAGCCCACTAGGCTGGAAAGGCGTGAAAGATGAAAGAAGTAAAGTAAGAACGCATTACAACACATTCTTAACTCAAACACTATCATACCATGCAAACTACAGACATACAATAAAGAGAGTTACAGACATGCAATAAAGGAGAGAAGAAAACAAAGTATAAAAAATAACAAAAAGTGGGTTAATTTACTTAACAAGCTACAACTAAGTTCGTGTTAGTCTAATTTTTTTTTCCTGGCATATCACAAGCTGGCATTAGACGTCAACAGACTCATCCCCGATTACGACCCCAAGAGCTCCTGTTGCCAATTGTTTTTAAACACATTAACGCTGGTAGAGTTCACGACGGGCGCTGGAAGATTATTCCATTTATCAATTACTTTAAACGTAAAGAAGTTTCACATCCATAGCATATAGTTTCGTATTACATTATTCTTTGTTACAAAATTGTAACGGAGTTACATATAGCATACTACCATTTCAAATAGCGCCTTTGTTGGACCAAATTCTATCCTTGAGACGTTGAGACAACGTTGTATCTACATAAAGTTTATGTAATATCACAACGTTGTAAAGACGTAACTGAGACCACAAAATTTATGTTGTATATACGTCACAGTGCTAAAACGCAACCTTGTGACATGTATCTATATAAAATTGTTAGTTGGGAAGTTGGCGTTCCTGGCGGCTGCCACTTGCCATATCTTGTATGCGGAGATCTCTTCTCGCCATATGCATCGCCTTCACTTTGTTTAAACGTACTAACAACTTAGTACTTAATAGATAACGTTATTAACTGTATTAAATGATTCTGTTACGGTATTTTAAGAATTTATATTTTGTTAAGCTAATAGTAAAGTTAACTGATAACTTTGAAACCTTTCATAGCGCGTAAGCTTAGGCCAATGTAAATAAGTCACTAAATTGAAATTGCTGATTGTTTAATTACAAGTTTAGCAACACAGAAATAATGATAAATAATTAGAAATATTTTTTTTGTGCTGCCAGACTTTGTAATAACAGGTATGTAAAAGGTAAAGAAAAACTCGTAACTGGCATCTCAACCGTGACGTCAACTTGGAAGTTGCAGAAATTGGGGGAGTAATGGGGCATAACTTGGCGTTGGAATTTGCATTTTTTTTTTTTTTTTTGTGAAAAATAGCCAGACTGGCTGGGCGCAAGCAAAAACTACATAATTTGTATGACTATTTTGACTATGCTGTAGTTTACAAACAAACAAACAAACAAACAAACACTATTTCAGACTCAATAGGTACAAACATTATACAAGTGGTCTATCAAAGATTAAGAGATAGTTATGGAAAACTGATGAGTGGGTAGTTGGGAGGTAACGAAAATGGTTCACTGAGTAGGTAGGTAGTTAATCTAACAATTATTAAATTCCTTTTATGTCAATAACTGGGTGGAAGAAACCAATTGGTTGCTCACCAGAGTTATTCTCCACACTAGTATTTATATACTGTGTGGGAGGAGCGTGCTCGGTAATAGATACATTACCGCTCAACCAACCGAGGAAAAAACCAAGAGAACGCTGGTGCAAGAAGCCCCGCGAAGAGGAGAACAAAGGGAGAACGAAAACGAAGAACGGGGCGAGAGGACGTACCAGTAAAGTACGCTCTCGACAATTACACAACCGGAGAAGGGAGAGACTCCAATAACTAAAAGTAAGTGACTGATTGAGTTTTTACACCAGTAAGTTAATCACATTAAATTAAGCTGGGTCAGACAAGTTAGGCCTACATTGTGGCCTAAGACCCAGCATCAACTCATAGCTTAACAAAGGTGAAGGTAGATTGCCCTAACCTAATCTTGTGAGGAATCCTACTGTGGACCTCAATTTATCTGCCCGCTCTGGACCATTTCCGGAATCTCTAGGCTGACCCCTCTAGGCTAGACTTGATCTACTCTATAGTTAGACTGGAGATATAAGGGGTGGGTTAATTGTGGACCAATTCAGACAGAGCATTTTTCGCATTGGTGGTCCGTGTGTGGGGAATTTACAAACCTTAACCTTACTTAACAAAAATTGCAGAATTAGGCTAAATGGTCTAGCCTAAGCCTAAGCCTAAGCTAATCAAGCCTAATTAGGTCTACAACCTAGGGCCTAACTAGGAAACATTTACATTTAAGGAGTCTCATTCTCTTATAAGCTTAGACCTGAGTGACATAAGTACTTGGGGGGGATTAAACCAAATTTAAACTCGACTGTTTTGTCTGTGCTCTCTCTTCTCTGGTAATTTCTTCTTGTCCTCTATTTCATTACGATCCCCAGTTAAACAATTTTGACTTAGACATGGACAGTGCGGAATTGAAAAAGTTAAAAAAGAAAAGGGGGTGTTGAAAAAAGTGGTTAGAAATAACCGCATATATTTCCAAAGAAAATATAAACAAAATAAATAAAAATAAAAACCCTCGTTTCTAACCAACTAGTGAAGTTGGGTTTCCCTAATTAACAAAAAGAAGGAAAAAAAAAAGTTTCTGGGACAAAGACAAACGGAGCTTTGGCCAGTCTTGAAAATTTTTGACCGCATGAAGCGGGCCCCTTTTTTCTCAAAAAAATTAAAATGCTCGTGGTTACCCAAACCGGGAAACTGAGTCAACCTTCAAATCTAACAACCTTTAATTAAATCGTATCCTTAATTAATAACCACTGCAATTAATCAAAACCCATGTTTAACTAAATAGAGGCCGATCAAACTAGGTGCAAGTAAGTTAAAGAAAATAACTAAGGTAAGAGAAAAACTAGGTACCTAGACGAAACTCGAACCGGGCTACAACGGCCCTAACTCAATAATTAAATGGCTGTTATAGCCCCTATTAAAACCTAAAGGCAATATAGCCCTAACCTAACTTAAATAAAACCTTTTAAACCTTAAACCTTTAAAACCAAAAACTTAAGGGCAATCCAGCCCTAGCCTAACTTAACCTGCAAAACCTAGGTCTGGGAAATAGCCCCTACAAATAAATAACCTAGCAGTGTGTTAAACGATAACCTAAAACAACAACGAAATTTAAAAACCTGGAAACTAAATGAAACTTATGAATCAGTTAGAAACTGAAAGGGTAACGTTCAACTGGCAACTTCATTTTTGGTAAGTCTAAATTAATTTTGATGAATTTAGCTTCACCATAGTTAGTAATCTGGCTGCTGACCAAATTTAATCTGAAAACCACTGCAACCTACAGTGAAAAAGTCTGTAGCTGTGTTGACAGTGTCTAAATAGGCCATTATTATTTCTATAATTACCGAGTCTATTTAAAGTAAACTTAACCTTAATACTACACCTAAATAAAAATAATATATATCAATCTAAATAATAAATTTTTCAATATGGCGCCCCCGGGTGGGCAGTCGAGAAGTTAGTTACCCTTTTTTTTGTTTTAATTCTGATACAATAATTTTAAATCCAGTGAATTAAATTTTTTACACAACCTAAACAAACCTAGCCTAACCTGGCTAAACCTAAAAAAACAAACCTAGCCTAACCTGGCTGAACCTAAAAAACAAACCTAGCCTAACCTGGCTGAACCTAAAAAACAAACCTAGCCTAACCTGGCTGAACCTAAAAAACAAACCTAGCCTAACCTGGCTGAACCTAAAAAAAAAAAAAACCTAGCCTAACCTGGCTGAACCTAAAAAAACAAACCTAGCCTAACCTGGCTGAACCTAAAAAAACAAACCTAGCCTAACCTGGCTGAACCTAAAAAAAACAAACCTAGCCTAACCTGGCTGAACCTAAAAAAACAAACCTAGCCTAACCTGGCTGAACCTAAAAAAACAAACCTAGCCTAACCTGGCTGAACCTAAAAAAAACAAACCTAGCCTAACCTGGCTGAACCTAAAAAAACAAACCTAGCCTAACCTGGCTGAACCTAAAAAATAAACCTACCCTACCCTACCAACCCTACCTAACCTACCAAACCAACCTAACCTATCCTACCAAACGTACATAACCTACCCTACTTAACCTAAAATACCTAACCTACCTACCCATAATAAACCTAAAAATGGCTAATCAAACTGAAGCCACTCGTGGAAAAAGTATGGAGACCTGGTTGGGAAGTGATGTGGAAGCACTTGAAACTAGTAAACTGGTAAAAAGGAGGGGAGCAATCAGAACCTCAGCTACTAAACTTTTAGCTACAATCAAAGAGAGATGGGATGATTGGACTGAGGAACAAAAAAATTCACATGCTCGGCTTTTGTCCTCACAACTGGACAAGTTACAAAATTTAGACGAGGAAATCCTTAGAATGTATGTTTGTTCCGAAGGCTTCTCAGAGGATAAACAAGAAGAACTAGATGAAAAAATAGTTATTACCACTTTGAAATAGATCAAATGATACAAGCATTAACAACTAAAAAAGAAAATAATGCCGAAGCCAAACCTAAACTAAGAATAAGTACTAAAATTCCTGAGCTTCAAATATTACCATTTGATGGAAATCCCTCTAAATTTCAAAACTTTAAGACCTCATTCAGAAACATTTATGATAACATAGGTCTTTCCGAAGAAGAGAAATTTGCCTACCTAAAACAACATTTGAGTGGAAACCCTGCCATTCAAATCAACTGCATGCAAGAAAGTAAAACCTCTTATGAAGAAGCATGGCAGCAGTTGGAGGGCTGTTATGCAACACCAGGCCAAATTAAATTCTCCATAATAAAATCCCTTTTAACTAAATCCATAATAACCAAAAATTTTAAATCACCATGACTTTCAAGCAGATATGCACTCTACCATAAATTTAATGCAAACTCAAAAATTAGAATTAGAAGATATACTCTTGTATGTATATTATAATAAACTAACTCAAGAAACTCAGGAATTTTTAAGAACTTGTGGGTTTAAACTCTATGACCCCTTTAATAATTTTAAAGAAGCAATTGCTGAAGCTACCAAAACCTTAGCTAATGTTAATTTTGATCTGGAACAAAGTGAGTTGACTACCTTGATACCTAAACAAAAAAGAAACTTCTCTCCAGAACCAGCCAGAAAACCATGGTATTCTGGCCAAACTACAGCTGCTCTGGCGGTTTCTACCCAAAAACAATCCTCAAGAAGAGCTCAATATACTGACCAGAGAGAACCTTACTGCAAATTTGTAAGAAAAACTCTCACAAAATCTCAAAATGTGATTCTTTCCCTGAAAGTTGGGATAAACTGAAAAAACTTGCTAAATTAAATTATTGTACTAAATGTACCTCATCTAAACACCAAGCCAAAGAATGCCCCATTTCTTTACAACCCTGTTCATTTTGTAGGTTTTCTAACCATTTATCCTTCCTTTGTACCAAACAAAAAGGAAAACCAGAGGGAGATAAGAAAACCAAAACCAGTACGGAAGTAGCTACCCAAAAAGAAAACTCCAAACAAGGGAAACAAGTTACTAACTTATTAAGTTTAAAAAACACTGATCAAGAAGTAGCATTAATCCCTTCCATGCAAATGAGAATAAGAAACTCAGAAAAATCAATTAAATGCAGAGCACTTTTGGATAATTGTAGTCAAGCCAGCTACATTACCAAGGAACTCGTGAAAAAATTAAATCTTCCAACTAAACACTACGAGGAATCCATAACCATAACAGGATTTATAGCCGACAAGAAACAACCAAATTATGAAGTAGCTATAATTAAATTGGAGGATTCTAGAAACCCTGGAAACTACCAAGAAATAGAAGCTATCATAATTGATGATATTAATATTAAATATGAAGTTCCAGGATTACTGAAACTTCAAACTTATTTAAAATCATTAAATTATCAGCTTGCAGATCACTTTGAAGCTGATGAAGTGGCTGACTTCATGTTAATTTTTGGGGCTGCAACCCACAAACTTTTTGCCCTCAGCAGTCATCAGATTCATACGGCCTCTTGTTATAAATCTCCCTATGGAATACTTTTATTGGGTTTCCCTTCAGATTACTACCCTGAAAAAGAAAACGAACCAATAAGAGATCAGATCAGCTTCTGTATTACCAACCCGCTACCTACTAGTACAACTTCTAATGAAGATCTAAAAAAAAATTGAACACCAGATTGCACAATTTAGCAAACTAGAAAACTTGGGTATTTCTGGGGATGAACCACTTTCAAACAAAGAAAAAGATCTGATTGCAAACTTTGAAAAGGAAGTTAAAATAGAAGATGAAAGATTGTCTGTTAAGGTACCATGGAATGACCAAAAAGATAAAATTTCACCAAACTTTAACTATGCTATTAGCAGGTTAAAGTCCACTTGCAAAAAATTAAAAAAAGATAACTTAATGCAACCTTAGCTACCACATGCAATTTCCTCAGACAGGAATTCTGGATCCCCAAAATAAGGCAAGTAGTTAAAAAGGTTCTGAAACAATGTCTGTTTTGCCAAAAATACTTTGCCATGGCTTATGAAGTGCCTACTACTGGACCCTTAGTAACGGAACGTTTAAGCTATGAAAAACCCTTTGAAAAAACTGCCCTTGACTATGTTGGTCCAATTTCTGTCCAGGATGAGAATAACCAATTCATGAAAGTCTACTTATTATTGTTCACTTGCTGCGCCACCAGATTCACTAGCCTTCACATCTGCACTGACCTTTCTGCTAAAACCTTTTTAAGAGAACTCTACCATTTGTCCTTAAACTACTCCCTTCCAAAGGTTTTGATTTCAGACAATCAATCCACCTTCAAAAGATCTGAAGATTACCTTAAACATTGGTTCCAAAATGTTCTTGTGTCTCAGTACCTCTCTGATCATGGTATCCAGTGGAAATTTACAGCAGCCTATTCACCCAGAACCTTAGGAATAGCTGAAAGAATGGTGGGTTTAGTCAAAAGAGCCCTCTATACCTCCCTAAAAGGAAGAAAAATCCCGTTAACTGAACTAAAAACAATTGTTCTTGAAATAATGAACACAATTAATTCAAGACCACTCACTTATGTTAATTCAAATGAAGATCCTTCCTCTGATCTACTAACTCCTTTCAAGTTGCTTTTTGGGTATGACAATACCAAATTCAACTTTTTAACCACTAATGATACCCAAGAAGCAGTTAATGAAGAATCAGGTGGATGCTGATTATATGACAACAACAGAGGACAAAGAAAGAAAGAAAATACTGGATTACTTTCATAAGGGAGCTAAACAATCTCAAGAAATCAAAAAAAGATGGCGATACGAATATTTGAGTAGTTTGAGGGAAAAAGAATACCAACAACACAAACAACCAGTAAGTAAAGAACCTAAAGTAGGAGAACTATGTCTCTTAGATGAAAATTCTATGAATCCCAAATACTTCTGGAAGATTGCTGTAATTGAAACATTACACCCAGATGAAGATGGCATAATCAGGCACGTAACTGTAAAAACACCCAATGGTCATCTCTCCAGAAGACACATATATCGGTTATACCCACTGGAAATAACTGATAAGCCAAATATTGACCTGGAAGAACTGGAAAATTCTTCCACGGAATCAGGAACTGTAGATTCTCCTGACACTACTACTGCCGCTACTCAACCCCGACCACAAAGACAAGCTGCAGTTAGATTTCGGGAAGAACTGCAAAGGAAAATACAGAGTGGATCTTTGTGAAGACCACAAATAGAAAATTGTAAATAATTGTAAATAGCTATAACTTAGGACCAACGTTCTACAGAAAAGACGCTTTCATCTTCATATTTCACCTAAAAGGAACTTTTCTGAAGAGCATGTCATTTTCATTCAAAAAAAAATAAAATAAAATAAAATTTCCCAAGAATACAATTCTGGGTAAATTTTTCCCCTTGGGGGGAATGTTGAAAAAAGTGGTTAGAAATAACCGCATATATTTCCAAAGAAAATATAAACAAAATAAATAAAAATAAAAACCCTCGTTTCTAACCAACTAGTGAAGTTGGGTTTCCCTAATTAACAAAAAGAAGGAAAAAAAAAAGTTTCTGGGACAAAGACAAACGGAGCTTTGGCCAGTCTTGAAAATTTTTGACCGCATGAAGCGGGCCCCTTTTTTCTCAAAAAAATTAAAATGCTCGTGGTTACCCAAACCGGGAAACTGAGTCAACCTTCAAATCTAACAACCTTTAATTAAATCGTATCCTTAATTAATAACCACTGCAATTAATCAAAACCCATGTTTAACTAAATAGAGGCCGATCAGAACTAGGTGCAAGTAAGTTAAAGAAAATAACTAAGGTAAGAGAAAAACTAGGTACCTAGACGAAACTCGAACCGGGCTACAACGGCCCTAACTCAATAATTAAATGGCTGTTATAGCCCCTATTAAAACCTAAAGGCAATATAGCCCTAACCTAACTTAAATAAAACCTTTTAAACCTTAAACCTTTAAAACCAAAAACTTAAGGGCAATCCAGCCCTAGCCTAACTTAACCTGCAAAACCTAGGTCTGGGAAATAGCCCCTACAAATAAATAACCTAGCAGTGTGTTAAACGATAACCTAAAACAACAACGAAATTTAAAAACCTGGAAACTAAATGAAACTTATGAATCAGTTAGAAACTGAAAGGGTAACGTTCAACTGGCAACTTCATTTTTGGTAAGTCTAAATTAATTTTGATGAATTTAGCTTCACCATAGTTAGTAATCTGGCTGCTGACCAAATTTAATCTGAAAACCACTGCAACCTACAGTGAAAAAGTCTGTAGCTGTGTTGACAGTGTCTAAATAGGCCATTATTATTTCTATAATTACCGAGTCTATTTAAAGTAAACTTAACCTTAATACTACACCTAAATAAAAATAATTATCAATCTAAATAATAATTTTTCAATAGGGGGCAAAGTTGGGAGCTGTTACAAAGGCTGTGAACACTTTTAACAATATTACACAACCAGGTAAGGAAAATTTAGAGAGTGTAATTATTAAATTGGAAATTAAAAAGAAGGAAATAATAGCCATTAATGAGAGTATTTCAGAGTTAGTTGAATCCGAAATGGCTGAAGAACAATTGATAGACCTTTACGCTGATGATGATCAGGTAAGCTCAATTGAACAGCAAATAAGGAGACTACGGTCTCGTTTGACTGACTTAACACCAAAAAAACCTAATTCTGATTTTAATCAAAGTAGGGCTAACCTTCAACAAAATTTAAGTGGCATGCTAAACCCTGAGTCACAAGAATTGAGGGCTCAGTTACCCATTTTGCTAGTACCAACATTTGAAGGGGACACGGTACAATTCCCATCTTTCATTGACAAATTTGAGAATTTAATAGGTAATAAACCTTATGTTTCAACTGTTGAAAAGTTTAGTTACTTAACTAGTTCCCTTAAAGGCCCAGCCTATAACCTAATAGCCTATTTACCAGCTGTAGGGGATTCATATGAAGTAGCTATTGATCTTTTAAAACGTAATTACATTAATAAAGATTTGATTGTATATGAATTATCTCAACAAATTTTTGATTTTGCACCCATAAAAGATAACCATAGTGATATGGAAATTTTTTATACAAAATTAGAAGCTATTATAGACAACTGGTTAGCAATGAGATAGATATTAAAACTTCATCTTGGATTATACAAAGCATAGTACTTAGGTGCCTTCCTTCGAGGGTTAAAGATATTTTAATTCTAAAGACGGGAGAAATTATCCTAATTTAGAACAAATAAGAAAACACTTCCCCAATATCCTAACTAATTACAAATTGAGAGATTTTCCAACACATAAGACCCAGACTATGGATAAACCAAAGACTGTTCCCAGAGACCAACTAGCTACAGCCAAACAGACAAAACTTGATACTGTAGAATCAAATGTGACCAACTATAATACACGAACACCTACATTACAGAACTTTAATGTAACTGCTGCCTCAACTTACACACCACATTGCAAATTTTGTGCAAGTAATGAACACAGTAGTACTGGGTGTGACAAATATTCAGACTTTAACCAAAGGGCTAAAAGATGTGAACAGTTGAACCTGTGTAAAAGTGTACTGGCCAGGGACATTATAAGAAAGACTGTAAATCTAGGTTAAGATTCAAGTGTAAGTTTTGTAAAAGTTTACGACATGTCTCATCAATGTGTGATTCACCAAAGTGTCCAAACAATAGTACTCAAACTCAAAAGATACCTCCCCCAAACAAAGGTAATCAAGAAAATGCCACTTTCATGGGACATTCTGCTTGTTCAAACAATGTAACAAGAAACACTGAGATTCTTTTACCAACTATTACTTTGGACTTAGTGAATAGTGAGGGTAGTACCACTCCAGTGAGATGTCTTATAGACTGTTGTTCTCAACAAACATTTGTTTCAAAAATGTAGTTAATAAATTGGGTTTGACACCAAACCCGAATGAACAAAACCTCAATATTGCATCCATTGTTAAGGATAACTCGGACAAAAATAGCTATAAGACAATTGACCTGGAACTACATTTAGAAAGTAAATTCAAGAAAATTGAAGCAGTTATTATTTCTAAAGTAGGACAAAACAAACTGGTTATACCCAAACTAGAACAAACCATAAATCATTTGGGAAAACACTACAAAATAGCTGATAGACATATCACTAACAACACAGTAGCTAACATTGAAATGCTAATAGGGGCAGATTATATTAATCTTATTCATAAGGGCATAGTAGAGATAGGTAATGGTATAGCTATTCAGACTCCATCAGGGATAGCCCCTTTGGGTGACCTATCAGAATACAACCTAGACCTAAACCAAAACAGCTCATGACCAACAAATACTATGTGCCTCAACTCAGTCCTACATAACACCTGTAAGAATAGCAACACTTTGAATAATATTATCTCAACTGAGAACATTAATTCATCATTATCAAATGAAACTTTGGATGAGGCAATTCAAACTTTATGGTTGCTAGAATCTGTGGGTATACATGACACAAATCAAACTTCAGAAGATCAGTTAATGGTAGAAAGATTTGAAGACACGATTCAGTGCAAAGACAATAGTTATTTTGTTGAGTTACCTTGGAAAATAAATTGTCCAACTTTAAGAGATAATCTCAAAGTAGCTAAAGGACATTTATATAAAGTAATGAAAAAACTCAAACAAGATAATAATGTAAAAATATATAATAATGTCTTCAAAGACAGCTACAGAAAGGCTTCATTGAAGAAGTAACAAATAACCCTTTTAAAAAAGATGGTTGTCATTATTTAACCCACAGGGGGGTTTATCGACAAGATGCCCCAACAACAAAACTCAGAGTAGTATATAACTGTAGCCTCAAAGACAGTGATAAACACAGTTTGAATGATTGCTTGATTGAGGGTCCTAATCTCATTTCTGACCTTGTGAAGATCTTACTGAGGTTCAGGTTAGACAAATATGCCGTACAAAGTGACATTTCAAAGGCATTTTTGAGAATAAATCTTAAAATGAATATGATAAGAACCAACTTAGGTTCTTATGGTTCAAGGATCCATTTGATTTGAATAAAGGGTTCATAACCTATAGATTTAATGTTGTGTTTTTTGGAGCCAATTGCTCACCTAGCCTATTAGTATTGACAATTAGACATCATTTAAACCAGTTTAATAACTCTCTAACATTGAACTTCCTTAAGGAACATTTTTACGTAGACAATCTAATAGGCTCAACGACAACAAAATCTGAATTATCTGAAGTCTATGAACACTCTCAAAACATTATGCAACAAGGTAACTTTGAACTTAGAGAGTGGATTTCAAATGATGAGGATTTAAACAAAAGATTTTAAAGATAATAATGGTCTTACTGAGCCATCAGACAGAGTTAAAACTTTAGGTATGAACTGGTATTTGGATGCAACTTCTAACAGTCATGATTCAATCTGTACTAAAGGTTTTAAACTAGATGAGGAAGCAAATACTAAAAGACAAATATTATCAGAGGCTTCCAAAATTTTTGATCCTATGGGTCTATTCCTGCCTTCAACAATAAAATCAAAGATTCCCCTCCAAGAAATTTGGAGGACAAATGTTGGGTGGGATGATCCAATAACAAATGAAAATCAAAAATCTTGGAAGAAGTTAGCTACTGATTTAACAAAAGTGCAGAACATTAAAATTAAAAGGTGTGTGGGTTTAGCGATAAGCCCCAGAGACTTCATGTGTTTGCTGATGCAAGCACACAAGCTTATGGGTGCTGTGCGTATCTTGTAAGCCCTACAGAAAGTCATCTAATTTATGCAAAAGGGAAAGTTGCACCTCTCAAACCTACCCGAACCATACCTCAATTGGAACTATTGGCTGCTACATTAGCCATTAAAACCATTTCATTGCTTAAGGATGCTTACTATGATGTGTTTTTTAATTCATATCCACGTCTGGCTTGACAGTCAGATTTGTCTTGCCTGGATACGGAATGATAGCATTAATAGTAAGAATATCTTTGTAAGAAATAGGCTAAAAGAAATAGCTGACGCTAATGAAAGCCTACAAGTAAACTTTCACTATGTTCCAACTAAACAGAATCCAGCAGACTTTCTGACCAGAGGTTTATCCTACAAGTTGTTGAAGTCAAACAAAACTTGGTTTATGGACCTAAGTGGCTCTGTAATACAGACCAATGGCCTGTGGAACAAGTTAACTTGACATTAAATTTAATCTTTTCAAATGAAAAGGTTGAACCAATCACTAATTATGAACAGTATTCTGATTTCAACAAACTTGTCAGGGTGACAGCCTACTGTTTGAGGTTTGCTCACAACTGTTTAGCTACAATTAACAAACAGCTAAATAAAAACAATCATAATTATACAGAAGTTGCAACCCAATACTGGATAGGCCAAGCACAACAAAAAGAGTACAATAAAGTTAGAATTCTTAACTAATGGGAAACAAACAAAAGAACCTGTACCATCAGTAGTTGTGGATCTAAACTTGTTCAGAGATGAGGAAGGCCTTCTAAGGTGTAAAGGGAGATTAGACAAATCAAAACTGTCATACAAAAGCAAAAATCCAATCCTTTTACCGAGATTTAGCTATTTGACAACATTAATCATCAGAAAAACACACAATGATGTATATCATATGGGGGTACCACAGACACTAACTACATTAAGAAAAACTTATTGGATACCCAAGGGAAGGATCACTGTTAAAACAGTCCTGAGTGAGTGTGTCACAAGTAGGCGTATTCATGCTAGGCCCTATAGGAAACCAAATCCTCCTGCTTGCCAGAGGAGAGAGTTACTCTCAACAGACCCTTTGAGACTGTAGGCATTGACTATACAGGAGCATTGACTGTAGGGGTGGGTGACACTGAACAAAAAATGTACATTGTACTGTTTACATGTGCTGCCTCACGAGCTGTTTATTTGGATGTTGTGGAGGACCTTACAGCAGAATCTTTTGTTGCTGTCTTTAAGAGATTCTGTGCACGACATTCAGTACCAAAGACAGTTTGGACTGACAATGCTACATATTTCAAAGCTGGTGAACAAGTCATCCACGACTTGTTAAGCAATGAAATCACACAATTATATATACAAAATTCAAACATAAAGTGGAAGTATATTCCGGTTGCCTCTCCTTGGTATGGTTTCTATCTGGAGAGGAATATACAAACAGTAAAGAATTGCTTGAAGAAAGCAATTGGCAAAAAACAGATACACTTATTTGGGTTACTCACTCTCCTGGCTGAGATTGAGAACATCATTAACAATAGACCACTCACTTATGTGAGTGACAACATTAATGACCCGGAACCATTAACTCCAAATCATTTGATTCGGGGAGAACAAGTTAGTCTCCTGCCGGACTACAATAGACTCTTCAGAAGACCCAAACTGGACTCAACGACATAATGAACTACAGACTAAGTTACAACATTTAACTAGAGTTAAAGCTCATTTCATTAAACAGTGGAAACTGAGTACTTGATGGGTCTAAGGGAGAGACATAAACAAATGACTAAGAAGGATTGGTCTGACACAATTAAGGTAGGGGACCTTGTTCTCATACATGACAGTACTCCAAGACAATACTGGCCTCCGGCTAGAGTTTCAGAACTCAGACCAGGGCAGACGGGGTAACAAGAGTGGTCAAATTAAGGACTTCAACGGGTGACACAACAAGAGACATTTCTCTTTTTGTACCCTTTAGAGTCTGGACCCAAAACAATGGACTTTGGAACCTTCTCCACTGACAGTAACAACTGGAGACACTGAACTTCCAGTAACTATTCCTTTGACAGTAGGAGTGGTAACGCATCCTACTACAACATTGACAGACACAAGACCTCAGCGACAAACAGCATTAAAAGCGCGACTACTTTTACAACAAAAAATAGATGCTGGGAATTGTAATTTTATCTTCTAACTTTCATTTTTTCTTTTCTTATGGTAAAGACCATAGACAGTTTCATCCTATGGATGTATATTTTCTCTTCTAATTAAATGCTACACCTTCTCCATGAGAAGGTGAGGATAGGCACTGTTAATCAGATTAACAGGCATTTACAGTTAAATAGTTAGCTAGTCTACACTCAGACACAAAAATTGGTGACAATGACACCAAAATTTTTTATCTCCCGGGGCCCCCAGTATATGGAAAACTGATGAGTGGGTAGTTGGGAGGTAACGAAAATGGTTCACTGAGTAGGTAGGTAGTTAATCTAACAATTATTAAATTCCTTTTATGTCAATAACTGGGTGGAAGAAACCATTGGTTTGCTCACCAGAGTTATTCTCCACACTAGTATTTATATACTGTGTGGGAGGAGCGTGCTCGGTAATAGATACATTACCGCTCAACCAACCGAGGAAAAAACCAAGAGAACGCTGGTGCAAGAAGCCCCGCGAAGAGGAGAACAAAGGAGAACGAAAACGAAGAACGGGGCGAGAGGACGTACCAGCAAAGTACGCTCTCGACAATTACACAACCGGAGAAGGGAGAGACTCCAATAACTAAAAGTAAGTGACTGATTGAGTTTTTACACCAGTAAGTTAATCACATTAAATTAAGCTGGGTCAGACAAGTTAGGCCTACATTGTGGCCTAAGACCCAGCATAGTTAACTGGAGCACTGACTAAGTAAGCCAGTGAATCACTGTGCATAGTGAATATACATTGCCTACGCCAATGCTTCCAGATTTGAGATTTATAAAATATATCGGAGACGAGTCCACTAACCATGGCTTCTATTATCTTATTGACTGACTCACCAAGCCTAGTAATAAATCTAAATACAAAATTGCGAATGACACTGGCACAATTAGGCACTTTATTGACTACAAACAGCATACTGGTACTAGAAAGAGCACCATTTATAAATCTTGGAGTTCTTAATAAACTAAAAATATTATTATATGCAACATATAATTTTCTGAAATTATACATCCTGTAGTTCCATCACAAATGAGCTGTATATATTGGAGTACAAGAAGTTTTGAACAAAATTAACTTAACATCTAATGTACAGTACACATATGAAATTTTCTAACCAAAGTATTTCCGTGAGCATATAATTGTCTACATTGCCTTACAATATCATAGTCATCTGAAAGACTATAACTTAGTATGTGGCCAAGATACTTAGTCTGGGTTACTTCTGACAGCACCATACCATTCAACTGAAATTCAGGAAATTTTATATATTTGTAGGCCTTGGTCTTCATACTCATAACATGACTTTTAGCAGGATTATATTTATGTCATAATCCTTCCCATACCATTCACACACCTTCAAAAGTGTGCTGAGCCGTTTTACAGATGGAGAAATAAGAACTAGATCATCTGCATACATCAGATGATTAACAATCATTGTAGCAATATAGCAGCCTATTTTACAGGTGTTCAGCACAACAGATAGATTATCCATATAAACATTGAATAAGCAGGGGGATAATATCCCTCCCTGCCTGACACCACTGGTCACAGAAAATGGCTCTCAATTAACTCCACCCCATCTTACAATCATTGTCTGGTCACTCTGGCGATTATACCAGAATATTAATATACACCATTGGTCACAGAGAATGGCTCACATTAACCCCACCCCAATTTAGGGCGGGTCGTACTCAGGTGACAACATGAATCTGAAGGAAATCCTACCATCAGGGGTGTCTAAATTATGTGTTTTTACATAGGGAATTCAAATATGAGCTTCTTTTTTGGATAGGATAACTCTAACCTACATCATTTTGTATTTCTAAATTGCCAATTTTACCCTTTTGAACCCCTTTATAATATATTAAAAGATATAAGGTAAATCATTTATATTGACAAGGCCAAATCAACTTTACATATATTTATTAATAGGTGAACTGCATGTATATCACTGGATATAATTACAAAGATCATTCTCCTGACATCTTGAACTTTGCCAGGTTGCACAAATCCTGCTTTGACTCAGACTTGGACATCAGCTTCCTGCTGGTCTCCTGAGCCCTGATCCCTCCATCCCTCTTTTCCTGTGAGAAGTACTTAGCAGAAGCCTCAGTCACCATTTTAACAACCCTCTCAATGCTTTGTGTGTGGCAAGGCCAGTTGCGCACCTCCATGGGGGTGTTGATGAAGTTTTTCACCTCTGAGGTGCTTAGAGAGCAGGTGAGAGGTGGCTCTGACACACCTTCTGACCAGCTGATCAAGTCACCGATGCTGGAAGCATCACAATTGATGTCAGGTGTCCTTCTGCTCCTAACAGAGGAGTCCCCCAGCTGAGTGTCCGGGTCCCCCTCTCCCCTGATGGCCAGGATTCTCTCCACCCCTTCAATCCTCTCCTTCTGATCCTCAGAGCAGAGTAGTGTTTGGAGGATGACTTCACTGTGGGCATACCAAGCAGATCTTCTCACAGTTGGCATCACAATATCCAGCACCTCCTTTCTCTGGGACTTGAGGCAGTCCAGCTGAAAGAGGATGTGCCTAGGCCCTTCGATCCAGGAGTGCTTGACCTTCACGTTGAACCAACATGGGTAATACACTCCAATGATGAATTCCACAATGAATTGCAGAATCTTCAGGTTCTTTCCTTTAAGTCCGTGCTTTGACACCCAGAGCCTGAGAAGTCTGTTCGCTGTGGTGAGCCAGCGGCTGTGGTTTACTGGTCCTATCTCTAACAGAGCCAGCCCTGCAGGAAGTACTCCATCCCTGACTGCACAGACAATTTTATAGCCATAGTATTGATCAGTTGAGAGATCTTGAATGGCCTTGTCAGGAAGCTTGATCAATGGAGGGCCAACAGAGATTCGGGTGAAGTTTGGATTGATATCAAAGTCTGTAGCAGAATCAAGGAGCTTTCCTATTGGCCCGGATAATTTTTTGTCTGAGAGAGTATGGCCATCAAGGTCAACAATGAGATGGCGCAGGGGAAGTTCAACAGTGTGCAGGTTGCACACCAACCAGACCAGCTTTCTCCCCAGGTGCAGCTCCAGCTTCAGCATTACTCCAGCTTTCACACCAGTGTTGACATTTGTTGAGTCTCCTCCAATGGCCAACAAGGTCTTATCATAACCCCTCTCTTTCAGCCAGGCAAATAGGACCTTAGCAATCTTTTCCGCATGTGACACCTCTTTAGTTGTTTTCTCTGGGGTAAAGTGGAACAGATAGTAGCTGCCAGGCTCACTAACAACACTATAGTGTTCTTCCTTGATCTTTGCGGGAAAAGATTGGTCACTGCCCTCAGCTTCCATCATCACATTGGTCAGGTCAATCCGCCCATCAAAGAAGATGCAAGAGATCCCCCCCTCCTCCCTGCACTTCTTCTCGAACTGTTCCCCCAGCTCTCTCATCAACTTCTCCTGTGCTCTCTTGACCTTGCTCTTATCAATCACTTTACTTGTATTGTCTTCTGTGATGATTCCTGCGTCAATCAGAGCTGCTGTTGCTATCGCTGCAGTTGGCCTCAGCCCTATGCCATACCTTACACTAGCAAGGGCAATGTTTTGAATCTCATCATAGTTTTTCTGTACCTTTGCCGAAGCTGCTGGCTCAGGGTCAGTTTGAGGGAAGAGCTCAACTTCAGGAACAAACTCATCTTCATCACCACTTCTCTCCAATTCCAGATCCTCATCACCATCTGCCAAAAATCTCTTAACATCCTTCCTGACTGCCTTCTCTGCTACTGCAGCACTTTCCTCCTTGCTCCTTCTCCTTTTCTCTGCCTTCCTTTCCATCCACTGCCTTTTCAATGTCCTCACCTGTCTCTGTGCTCTGGTAGATCAGGACCCCTATTTGGTGGGGTCCCTTACTTCCAACCTTCAAAAATGGCCTATGCTCGCCAGAAAACCGTCAAAATATTTTATATACCAAACTGTATGATAATTACAATTAAGTGGAATGGCACACCTTTTTATTTGAGTATTAATATATTATTATATATGTGTTTATATGAATTAGTTAGAACAATGCTCTATGAGAGATAACGTGAGCAGCCATGATAGAAAACGTGAGAAGACATATTCTGGGGTAACTACAATAGTAAATAATCAACAATTTAATAATAATCAACTGCAAAATGATGTAGGTTAGGGTTATCAGAATTAAATATTTTCTTCAGAATTGTGTTCTATACACCAAAATATGTCATTGAACACCCATCTCCATTGATTTAAAAAAAATGCATAGTATGACCCGCCCTACCACCCCATCTAACAATCATTGTCTGGTGATTATACCAGAATATTGATATACGAACCAAGTAACTAGGTACATTACGATTTACAAGTTTCATGAATAATTTGTCATGATTAACACGATCAAATGCCTTAGAGGCATCCAGGAAACACAAAAATACATTAGCATCTAGAGTTTTGTATTTACAGACCATTTCTTTCAAGGCATACACACACATATCAGTACTGTGTTTCTTTCTGAAACCAAATTGGTTATCACGAGTATACAGGTAACATTCAAGTCTATTAATAGTATGTATTCAAACACCTTAAACCTACTGTAATATTGGCCAAGGCTATTGGCCTATAGTTATCTTTACTGTTGATTTTACCCTTTGTATCTTAGTCCTGCACCAAAAAACGGATAACATTGTATCCGGCAAAACACCATGTATCAGTAGACCTGTAAAACACAAAACTAACAGAGGCACTAATCTGTCACTACTAAATCTCAGATGCTCAGCAGAAATACCATCAATACCACATGATTTGTTACAATCTAAGCATTTATGGCCTGTTTAGTCTCAAATACACTAACTCTTGTATCTGGACTAAGGAAGCATCACAATTATCATTATTGTTCTTATGTACAGAGTTGAATAATTCGCTGTAGTGTCCCTTCCATAATTTGACTATATTGTATTCTCAGTCCCAATTATATTTTCATATTAGTAGGGAAAGACATTGCACTATTATTCATTGCTTTTAATTCTTCCCAAAAGTTTCTTGGATTCTTACTGGCAAGCTTTCTAGCCAGATCATCTCTGTTTAACTCATCCTCATGATTTTTTATATACCTTAATGCATACTTGAACCTGGCATTAGCCCTCTGTTTTTGTTGTAATACAGGGCCTTGCCTTGGCTTCCCTTGTTCACACCACATTAAAAAAGCATCTCTGAATGCATTATGAAGTTCAGTCACATAATCGCTCCAGCCAGGTTTACATGTATTATTTTTTCTTCTAAAGGTATTTAAGTCTAGACTAGCATTACTGAGAGAGGAAACAATTTGTTCATTGAGGTGACGTGTGTATATATATATGTATATAGTCTAAAAGTCACTAAAAGAAAGCTGAATGGTAACATAAAAAGATAAACAGCGGAACACTGTCTGTTCGTTTATTGGACTGAACAAAACAGCATGTATTTTTGTATCTAACTAAATCGTTGGTGCTAAATTTAATTTGGTGATGTTTCTAAAGTGGCTAATTTAAGCAGGAAGTTGTCTAATTATTATATCAGTTAGGGGTAATGTCTATAGCTTCTAAATTAGTGAGGTTAGCTGTTTAATAGGTCGTTTGTGGGACGATAGGTCCTAAAGAAGATCTAAATCAAAGCATCTGTAAGTACCTTTATTGTCAATTTAATAATGTAATACCTAACGGGGTCTAACACCCCACGTTATTACATTTGGCGACGAGGATGGGATTTGGTTTATTGGACTTATTTGGTTGTTTGGAAAGTTGGATGTTGCCTAGCCTAGTGTGGGTTGTTCAATTTGGTTGCTACTCAGCCCTAACCATATTACAATTTCCTGTAAAGCCCTAACTGGGGAGTAACTAGATCAATTTTAAACCCTATCTAACCTACTTCATGTTATTTGACCTAAATCTGTTTTGTTCTAGCATGTCGGTGATTGGCCATATAAGCCCCTACGAAGACTCTGGGGAGGACGTCGAAGCTTATGCCACTAGGGTGAGGTTGTTTTCGAGGCAAATTCCATTCCTAACGCTAAGAAAGTACCTACATTCCTAACTATAATAGGCCCTAAGACGTTTGGCTCAGTTACGGACCAAGTTGCTCCTAAAGCACCAGAAACTTCCACCTATAGTGAATTGGTACAGGCTCTAACCAATCACTACAAACCCGAGTAGTTCTCATCTATGAACGTTTTCAAATTTTATTCGAGGGATCAGACTGCGACAAGTCAGTGTGGTTATGTGGGGATTACCATTTAACAGCAAATAGAGCAATTCTTCTAGATTGCTACCCTATACCCAACTGATGAAATTTAGCTCTCTTGCTGGGGGTAAATATTTCACAAAACGATATGTCCCAAGCCTATGCTCAACTAAGTTTAGATGAAAATTCTAAAGAGCTAACTCTCATTAATACGCACCGAGGCCTATATAGGTGCAATAGGCTATGCTATGGAATAGCATTGTAGTGCCTTGCACCACAAGAGTATTCTTTATTAGTGAAAACTGCCACAAATTGGCATGAGTGAAATATTTAAATCTAAAATAAATAAATAAATAAATAAATACAAGTTAAATATGTCCAGTGATCAAATTTAATTCTTAAGAATTCAGTGTGGTGTGACTAGACATGAATGGGTTTTTAAGGATTATTTTGGCTGGTTGGTAAAATTGTTAAGTAAAAACAAACTTGTGTGCAACGACAACACAAAGGACGCCAAAAAAACCATTATTATTCGAAATCACCCCGCCAGCAAGCAAAGTTCCTTTGGGTATGTTTTGTATTTATAATATTTATTCTTTACTATTTCATATCTGTATGCAATACCGCATACTGCAGATACTAACGCCTTATACCGTTTGCAATTAGTACTAAGATTCATACTACAAATAGTAATGTAAGATTCATATAATAAATTACTTAGGCTAAGTTAGGTCTAGGCTAAAGCCAAATTGTAACTAGCCTAACTGAGGCCTACCATAGTTTGTTTTAGATTAACCTCAGCTCAATATGTTGAAGAGGCAAAGGCCTGCCTATTAAATTTCATAGTATATTTTACTTTATAAGCCTATTATGTTTCACGTTATTTTCTTAGCAGATGGCCTACTAATCATTTGTAGCCTACATATTTCCTTTAGTCTTCCCATTCAACTTAACACAATCCCATAACCAGAATTAACTGTAATTTATCATCCACAGGTTACTGGGGCCTATATAACCTATATGTATTTAATTATTAATTATTGCCATTTTTATTATTCTTTTTCTCTGAAATATCACTTACAGTATTCTAGTCTATCTCTTTGCAGACAAGGTTGTCATTGTGGCTATTATCTTTGTTATTATTATTATTGTTACTATTATTATACTATATTATTACTATATTATTACTATATTACTATTTATTAGTTTATTATTAGTATAATTATTATTTGTATCATTTGTATTATTGCATATTCCTTATTACAATCAGTATTAATTTGCAGACTGTTATATATTAGCCAAACGGGCCATTATTTAATCTCACCATTATAAGTCATCAAAGTTGTTACGGGTAAAAATCCCCCTTGCATATACTCATTAATTGTTGTCAATAAAATATAAAAATTCATATTGATTTAATAATCAGTCCTTCCCTTCTTTTATTAAAATTAACTTTGCGCGCGCAGTGCCGGATGCCAATCTAGTATGGGCGCTGGTGACCCTGGCATATAGTTAATTATCTACGTAAACTTGTAAAGGTCTAAATAAATAAAACCGGACTCTTACAATTGGTGACCCTTGTAGTGCCTTGCACCACAAGAGTATTCTTTATTAGTGAAAACTGCCACAAATTGGCATGAGTGAAATATTTAAATCTAAAATAAATAAATAAATAAATAAATACAAGTTAAATATGTCCAGTGATCAAATTTAATTCTTAAGAATTCAGTGTGGTGTGACTAGACATGAATGGGTTTTTAAGGATTATTTTGGCTGGTTGGTAAAATTGTTAAGTAAAAACAAACTTGTGTGCAACGACAACACAAAGGACGCCAAAAAAAACCATTATTATTCGAAATCACCCCGCCAGCAAGCAAAGTTCCTTTGTGACAAGGTTGTCATTGTGGCTATTATCTTTGTTATTATTATCTTTTAGTTATTATTATCTTAATTATTGTTATTATTTATTAGTATTATTATTATTATTATTATATTGCATATTCTTATTATAATCAGTATTATTTGCAGACTGTTATATATTAGCCAAACGGGCCATTATTTAATCTCACCATTATAAGTCCATCAAAGTTGTTACGGGTAAAAATCCCCTTTGCATATACTATTAATTGTTGTCAATAAAATATAAAAATTCATATTGATTTAATAATCAGTCCTTCCCTTCTTTTATTAAAATTAACTTTGCGCCGCAGTGCCGGATGCCAATCTAGTACTTGGGCGCTGGTGACCCTGGCATATAGTTAATTATCTACGTAAACTTGTAAAGGTCTAAATAAATAAAACCGGACTCTTACAATTGGTAACCTCCTGGAGTGACCAAACACCGTAATTTATGCAAAAAAAAAAAATTCTAAGTTTTTTCTCAATTTTTGTCAATATATTCAGTCTGCATCTATAATTTTATTAAATTCACTAGTACAAAGCACTCACCTGTACTGGAAGTGTATTCTATTGCAAAATATATTCCTTTTATTTTGCCTTTTTATAAATTCAGCATTTTCTAAATTTTTTTATGCAAATTTACTTATATTTTGCAAACAGCCTATACGCAGACTATTTTTCTGCTAATATTGGGCTACATCATAAAAAAATTTTTTACTTATCTTGCAAATAGCCTATACGCAGACTATTTTTCTGCTAATATTGGGCTACATCATAAAAAAAAAAAAAAAAAAAAAAAAAATTTTACGTAACTTTTTGTTATTGGCATTCATAACTCTAATTGAGTCTCATACTCAACCAAGCTTACCTGAAGCCATTATTTACATTCAACAACATTTGTTGAAATCTTGTCAGTTTGTGACACATTTTAAATTTTTTTTAGTACCTTGTAACAAATAATAGCCACAATGACCAATAACAACCTAGGGTCATCCAACGGTGGTACTCCAAATTCACCACCTATAACGGACTTTCTCACAATGTATCAGCCTACCACTCCACAATTCACCGCTGAAGAGCCTGGAATCTTTGTGAGTCAACTGCGGGATTATTTCGAGATAAAAGGAGTTACGGACCCACGAACCAAGTTCCTTGTCACAAAGAACCTCCTGCCTACACAAGTATACAAAGTAGTGCGGGATGTAACTCTATTGCCTCCGTCTGACCAAGCTTTTGAGAGCCTCCTCAGCGAGTTAGTCAGGAGACTCGGCCAATCAGAAGAAGAGCGACTCAATGCTCTACTCAAGGACCAAGTTCTTGGGGATCAAACGCCAACAGCCTTCCTGAGACATCTGCAAGACCTGGCTGGACAGACCAATGAAGACGATAAAAACTCACCCTTAATGCGACGCCGCTTCCTCAATGGTCTCCCTACTGCCCTACGGCCAATGCTCCGTTGTATGCCAGATGATACAGACCTCCTCACAATGGCCAAAACAGCTGATAAGATGATGATTGAAATCCACCTTGGCCAAGTAGATAACCACACCCATCACCCCCAAATCTGTGCCACGCAGGACGACAATCTGAGTCCGGCTGCACAAGGTCTTAAAGTATCCAATGAAATTCTACGAACACTTAAAGAAGAATTTAAAGCTCTCCGAATAGAGCTAGCTAACAACAGGGAACGAGAGAGAAGTTCTTCAAGACAAGGACGACCCTCTGGTCCAATTAGAGCCTCCCAATATGAACCTGGACAACGCCTCGTTCTCCTACAACCACAGCCACCGCAAACAGGTCAGTTGGTTGCTCCTAATCCAAATCTATTAGCCTTACCTCATCCTCAATCCTCAATCCCCACTACTCAGCCCCATTCTCAACCTATTTCCTTACCACAGTCTACTGTTCATACCCCTCCTTGCTGGTATCATGAAAAGTTTAAAGATCGTGCAACGCGCTGTCTCACACCTTGCCCATGGACTCCTAACCCTCCTTTAAACTAACCAGGCTGGTGTCACAGGCGTCTGACGCTACAGCCTCTCAAGCCTCTCCTCCTATCCTTACTTAACCCTACCACTACCTCATTTAACACTGTCAAACCAACACCTACGTACGCAAGTAAAGTTAAAGAATCGCAACCTACTTATTCAACCACAGCTAATTTAATACCCCCAACTAATTCTCCAAATACAACACAAACTCCTTCCCACAGCAATACTAACCTTCTTCCACAAAAATTTAATGATTCACAAACTACTGCACCACCTGGTCCAACATTCACCTTGCATGATCCACTTTCAGGCTATGCATTCCTTATTGACACTGGAGCTCAATACAGTGTTATTCCTGCAACAGCCGCAGACCGTGCAAACGGACCTTCTCCTTTCATTTTACGTGCAGCTAATTCTTCATCTATTCACACTTATGGACATCGTTCTATTTCAGTTTCTCTTGGACTTAGACGTGTTTTCCGCTGGATATTTCTTGTCGCGGATGTATATACTCCAATGTTAGGCTCTGATTTTCTTTCTGCTAATGATTTATTAGTTGATGTTCGTAGAGCACAATTAATTGATAATGTCACATATCTTTCAGTAATTGGTTCTCCTACCGTGCACCCCTCTTCATTATTGGCAAGTTCTCTGCCACAGTGCTCACCTGCTATAGAGCAGCTCCTAAATGAATTTTCTTCACTTACTCAACCCTGTTCTAAGGATACCCCTATTAAACACTCTGTTGTCCACCGTATTGATACGGTAGGCTCACCTGTTTTCACCCGCCCACGTCGCTTAGCTCCAGATCGTCTTGCAATTGTGAGACGAGAGTTTGAACACATGCTTGAACTCGGTATTATACGGCCTTCAAGTAGCCCGTATGCCTCTGCTTTACACATGGTCCCAAAACCTACACCTGGAGACTGGCGTCCATGTGGAGATTATCGTGCTTTGAATGACAACACGATTCCAGATCGCTATCCCCTTCCTCACTTACACGATTTTACTTCTGCTCTCCATGGCACCACAGTATTTTCACGCCTTGACTTGGTGCGAGCCTTTCATCAAATTCCTGTACACCCTGATGATGTACATAAAACTGCTATAACAACCCCTTTTGGGTTATTTGAAATGACAAAAATGCCATACGGACTGCGTAATGCGGCCCAAACTTTTCAACGCTTCATTGATGAAGTGTTGAGAGGTCTCTCCTTCACTTTCACATATGTCGATGACATTCTCATCGCAAGTTCTTCTCCCTCAGAACATATTCAACATTTACGCTTAGTTTTTTCTCGGTTGGCAGAATATGGTGTATTGCTAAACCCTGAAAAATGTGTCTTTGCTGTAGATGAACTCACCTTCTTAGGACACAAAGTTACTTCGAAGGGCATTTCTCCTCTCGAAAATAAAGTATCTGTCATAAGGTCTTTCCCACAACCGCAAACTCAAAAGCAACTTCGCCGCTTTTAGGGATGGTAAACTTCTACCATCGCTTCATTCCTCAGTGTGCAAACATTCTTGCACCCATAACCTCTCTTCTTCGCCAATCAAAAAGGGGCAGATCCACTGCAGTTCTGTGGAACCCCGAAGCTAACGCTTTTTCACAAGCAAAAGAGGCTATAGCACGAGCTACATGCCTTGTTCACCCTCAACCAGACGCTCCTCTGAACTTAGCCACTGATGCCTCTGACGTTGCCGTGTCAGGAGTGCTCCAGCAGCTTGTTTCAGGCGTTTGGGAACCTCTCGCATTCTTTTCACGCAAGCTCTCACCTTCACAAATGAGGTACAGCACTTTCGGTCGAGAGTTGCTGGCGATATACCTCTCCATCCGTCATTTCAGGTCATTCCTGGAAGGACGTGACTTTAGCATTTTTACGGATCATCGTCCGTTAATATTTGCTCTCCATTCTCAATCAGACTCTCATGCTCCTAATGAGCGAAGATACCTTGATTTTATTCTTCAATTTACTTCAGACATTCGACACATTTCAGGTTCTTTGAATGTTGTGCCGGATGCGCTGTCTCGCATCTCAGCAATTTCTGACCCTGGACACTCTCACATCAACCTTTCAGAGATGGCTAAGGCTCAGTCCACGGATACAGACCTCCAAACTCTTATTAATTCACCCACTTCATTGCAAGTCCGCTCTTTACCAGTTGAACCCAAGTCAGACTTACTAATTTTATGTGACGTCTCGACTGAGCATATTCGACCGTTGGTCCCACAAGGGCTGCGAAGAGCTGTTTTTGCTAAACTCCATTCCCTTTCTCACCCGGGAATTAAGGCCACCCAAAAATTAATTGCAGCTAGGTTTGTATGGCCAAGTATGCACAAAGATATCCGCAATTGGACTCGATCTTGCCTTCAATGTCAGCGTGCCAAAGTTCACCGACACACAAAGTCAGAAATTGGTACCTTTCCTTTGCCAAAGGCTCGTTTTGAGGCCATACACCTAGACATAGTCGGCCCCCTCTATTCTTCTCGAGGTTATACCTATCTTCTCACTGTCATTGATAGGTTCACAAGATGGCCAGAAGCTGTTCCTTTGACTTCTTGTACTGCTTCTGCAGTAGCTCACGCCTTTGTTTCATGTTGGGTTTCCCGTTTTGGAATACCTGCAACCATTTGCACAGACAGAGGTGCCCAGTTTGAATCGGCCTTATGGAAGGAACTCATGCTCCTTCTTGGGACTGAGCGCATCAGAACAACAAGCTATCACCCGCAATCCAATGGGGTGATAGAACGCTTCCATCGTCAACTTAAAAGTTCCTTGCGAGCCACTGATCCATCTACTACATGGGTGGACAGGCTACCCCTAATCCTACTCGGAATTCGTACTGCTCTGAAGACTGATCTTGCATGCTCTGCAGCAGAATTAGTTTACGGTACCACACTCCGGTTACCCGGAGAATTTTTCACACCTACACCCATTAACCCCGCATGTGATCCTGCTTCGTATGTTAAGACATTACGCTCTGTTATGAAGCAAATTCGTCCCACAGCACCTAGAACTTCCACTTCACAAACTACCTTCGTTTCCCCTGATTTACAAACTTGCACACATGTTTTCTTGAGACATGATGCTCACCGCTACCCTCTTCACTGCCCCTATGATGGTCCCTTCCTTGTGCTAGACCGTAAACCCAAAACTTTCATCATTGACAAGGTGGGCAAGCGTGAAACTGTTTCTGTGGACCGCTTGAAACCAGCATACCTTGATTTTTCTCCAACAAAAGATCCTATCCTCCCTCAATCTTCTGTACCTCCACCTCAAATACAGGTACAGCAACCTATCCCTCCTCAATCTTCTGTACCTTCATCTCATATACAGGTACAGCAATCTACCCTTCCTAAATCCTATGTACCACCACCTCATCCGAGGGTACAACAATCTATCATCCCTCTTCCAATTCTCCTTCATTATCGCAACCAACTGTCTTTGAACCAGCCAGTGGCTCCATCGCACAGGCACCAAGAATCCCCTTCCCCCAATGTCCCTACTGCACCTGTAGCACCATCCATGCCTTCAGAACCAGTGCTGCAGGATATTGCCATCCAAAAGCAAACAACGACTCGTTCTGGAAGAGTCATTCGTAAGCCAGTGCGTTTTGACATTTAAGTGTTTTTTTTTACCCCTGACAACCATGTTTTTGGGGGGCAGTACTTGTAGTGCCTTGCACCACAAGAGTATTCTTTATTAGTGAAAACTGCCACAAATTGGCATGAGTGAAATATTTAAATCTAAATAAATAAATAAATAAATAAATACAAGTTAAATATGTCCAGTGATCAAATTTAATTCTTAAGAATTCAGTGTGGTGTGACTAGACATGAATGGGCTTTTAAGGATTATTTTGGCTGGTTGGTAAAATTGTTAAGTAAAAACAAACTTGTGTGCAACGACAACACAAAGGACGCCAAAAAAAACATTATATTCGAAATCACCCCGCCAGCAAGCAAAGTTCCTTTGTGGTATGTTTTGTATTTATAATATTTATTCTTTACTATTTCATATCTGTATGCAATACCGCATACTGCAGATACTAACGCCTTATACCGTTTGCAATTAGTACTAAGATTCATACTACAAATAGTAATGTAAGATTCATATAATAAATTACTTAGGCTAAGTTAGGTCTAGGCTAAAGCCAAATTGTAACTAGCCTAACTGAGGCCTACCATAGTCTTTGTTTTAGATTAACCTCAGCTCAATATGTTGAAGAGGCAAAGGCCTGCCTATTAAATTTCTTAGTATATTTTACTTTATAAGCCTATTATGTTTCACGTTATTTTCTTAGCAGATGGCCTACTAATCATTTGTAGCCTACATATTTCCTTTAGTCTTCCCATTCAACTTAACACAATCCCATAACCAGAATTAACTGTAATTTATCATCCACAGGTTACTGGGCCTATATAACCATATGTATTTAATTATTAATTATTGCCATTTTTATTATTCTTTTTCTCCGAAATATACTTACAGTATTCTTGTCTGTCTCTTTGCAGACAAGGTTGTCATTGTGGCTATTATCTTTTATATTATTATTGTACTATTATATACTTATTATTATTACTATATTATTATTACTATTATTATAGTTTATTATTAGTATAATTATTATTTGTATCATTTGTATTATTGCATATTCCTTATTACAATCAGTATTATTTGCAGACTGTTATATATTAGCCAAACGGGCCATTATTTAATCTCACCATTATAAGTCCATCAAAGTTGTTACGGGTAAAAATCCCCTTTGCATATACTCATTAATTGTTGTCAATAAAATATAAAAATTCATATTGATTTAATAATCAGTCCTTCCCTTCTTTTATTAAAATTAACTTTGCGCCGCAGTGCCGGATGCCAATCTAGTACTTGGGCGCTGGTGACCCTGGCATATAGTTAATTATCTACGTAAACTTGTAAAGGTCTAAATAAATAAAACCGGACTCTTACAGCATCGGCTCCGGGTATTTTTCAGAGAACACTGGACCAAGTTCTAGGTCACATTCCGGGTGTACTTTGTTTTCTAGATGATGTCCTCATTTCAAGTTCATCTGAAAAAGAACACCTAACAAGATTAACAACAGTTCTAAAGAGACTCCGGGATGCCGGATGTAAGCTAAAGAAAGAAAAGTGTTCTTGGGTCACTAATGAGGTTTCATATTTGGGGTTTCGCATAGATGCCTCAGGCATTCATCCAACGGTGGATAAACTAGAAGCAATAAAATATGCACCACCTCCACAATACATCACATAGTTACAAGCTTATTTAGGTTTCCTAAACTTTTATAGGAAATTTTTGCCTAATGCATCGACCTTCCTTGAACCCCTAAATAAGCTATTACGATCTGGGGAACAGTGGAGATGGGAGAAAACCCAAAAGGAAGCATTTGAGGCTTCAAAGGACGTACTACTAAAGGCCACTCTCCTAGTGCATTATGATCCTAAACTTCTTCTCATAGTTTCAGCGGATAGCAGTTCTTATGGAATTGGGGCAGTGTTATCTCACCACATTGATGGTGTAGATAGGCCTATCTGTTTTGCTTCTAGAACACTAACTGAGACTGAAAGGCGATATGCACAACTTGAACGTGAAACCTTAGTTTTAGTATTTGCAGTAAAGAAATTTCATTTCTATCTATGGGGTCATGAATTCAAACTAATTACTGACCATAAGCCTCTTTTAGGTTTATTTTCACCTACTAAAACTATTTCAGTTATGGCCTCAGGTAGGATTCAACGATGGGCACTGATTCTACAAGCCTATAAATTTGACTTAGTACATCGGTCAGGCAAATTTCTCGGTACGGCTGATGCTCTAAGTAGACTGCCTTTAGAAAATCCAAATGAATGCGTACCTATACCTACAGAATGGGCCCACTTGGTGGAGTTTTTGGACTCCACTCCAGTAACTGCAAAACAGAGAGTAGTAGACAAAATCAGACCCTATATTGTCTAGGGTCATCCATTACTGCTCAGTTGGTTGGCCTACTAAGGCAGTGGCTGCTCGTGACTTTCAGTTATGGGGGTGCTGCCTCAGAAATTGCGAACAATTGTGTCGATTATATATATATATATATATATTATATATATATACATTCAACTGCAAAGAACACGCAGTATAAATAACGTAAAGAACGACGCTTGTATAGGAGATATTCCGCGCAAGACGAGAGAGAGAAAACGGAACAATGAAAAAATGAAGTAACCACCTGGGAATCGAACCCGGGATCTTCCGATTGCCGGTCAGACGCGATACCATTACACCATGGACTTCACTCTTCCAAATGCCGTAATTCTTCTACATACTCGCAGAAACCAATGCCCCAAGGGGGCACCTCCCGCATGCCGTAAGAGAGAGAGAGAAAGTCGAATAGATAAATAGATAACTACTCACTACTCAGTCCTAAAAATAAGTAAAATAGTATCATAAAATCAATTATAGGGTACTTACGCTTAACGGGTAATTTCGAATTTGCCAAAAATTTTATTTATAAACAAATTCCATTCTTCTGTTTTTATTCTGAGCGAAAAAATATTCTAAGAAATGAAAGCTATATATTGTAAATAACAATTATTATAATTAACTTCAGTCTCACGACAAAAAATAAATGATAACGAATCATTGATAAATGCAATTCGGAAATTAAATTTCGAATTAGCAAAGGATACAGCAACACACCTACCACGTCAAACAAACAAATCGGCACTGCTCTGTCCACAGTGCTTTGGATCCTCTTAAACCCGCGATTCTGACTCGCTCTTCATACGTCCGCCACCGAGGTTTCAAGCGTTTCGAACAAATCTGGAACTGTTAAGTACGCAGTTCCACGGAAGGCTGAAGCTACTTTCGTGATCATTCGTTCGGCATTGAAATAATTTAAGGAAAAAAGGATATAATCTGATTTAAAAACTCAAAGTTCATTGAAAAAAACAATCAGAGAGGCTATTTTAAATATTTAAATATAAAGATCATAAGATCATGGGGTGCTGCAGTTCCACAGTGCCTACCTGCGAGCCGCTCCTGCAGTACTAAGGTTAAGAGTGAATTACAGCCTTTTTTATTACGTCGGTCTGGACTCTCAATCCAAAATGGCGTCTCTTATGGTCCACAGAGTGATAATTCCGAATGAAGGTAGGTTGAATTTTGTGAAGGAACTTTACGCTGAACACATGGGTGCAAAAAAATGAAAGAGCTGGCGAGAGCTTATTTCTAGTGGCCCGGTTTAGATGGAGAATTCGAATCATTGGTTCGTTCCTGTCACAATTGCCTAGAGAACAGAGATCTCCGAAAGAAAAGTCCACTTCATCCGTGGAAATGGCCTACTGTACCTTGGCATAGGATCCATGTTGACTATGCAGGTCCTATAAATAATATCTATTTCCTAGTCATTGTGGACGCCTACTCTAAGTGGGTGGAAAATTTTTCCAACCACTCCACGACTTCGGGTGTTACTATTCGCTTACTCCGTTCGTGTTTCGCTCGATGGGGTTTAGCCGTAGTTCTGGTTTCCGACAATGGTACTTGTTTTACCAGTGAGGAATTTCGTTCTTTTGTCCATCTAAATGGCATTAGATATGTCCGGTCTAATGTTTTTCACCCGTCGACTAACGGTCTCGTCGAAAACATGGTCCGTACTTTCAAGTCCGCCTTGTGTCACTCTCATGGGGAGGAAAGGCAAGTGGTGTTGAACAAATTTCTGTTTAAATATCGACTAACACCTCACACAACGACGGGGGTGTCTCCTTCTAAACTCATGATTGGCCCGGGAATTCGTTCAGTTTTCGATCTGTTACGTCCAAACGAAACGTTACAACAACGAGTTTTACGCCATCAGGAAAAACAGAAGTTGCATCATGACACTAAAAAAAAGAGAGTTATAGAAGCGCAACCTAATGATCCAGTTATGATTCGCAACTATGGGGCTGGACCAAAATGGGTTCCTGCAACGGTGCAGGAGAGAACGGGCCCTGTTTCCTTCAAGTGCCAACTAGAAGATGGTCGTTCTGTTAAACGCCATCAGGACCAGATATGGGAACGTGAATTGCAGGATGACCAGAGTCTTCCGGAAGGGAGACCAATCCTCCTGAAAATGGTTCAATTCGCCCGCCTATGCAGGATGTACCTATTTCTACTACATCAACCCCGCTCCGCAGGTCGTCTAGGGTCTCTATCACCCTGACAGACTCAACTTGTAGGGGAGGAGTGAGGTGACGTGTGTATAATATGTATATAGTATAAAAATCACTAAAAGAAAGCTGAATGGCAACACAAAAAGATAAACAGCGGAACACAGTCTCTTCGTTTATTGGACTGAACAAAACAGCATGTATTTTTGTATCTAAATCGTGGTGTTAAGTTTAATTTGGTGATGTTCTAAAGTGGCTAATTAAGCAGGAAGTTGTTTAATTATAATCAGTTAGGGGTAAGTATATAACTTCTAAATTTAATAAGATGGACGCTAGTACCTATGGCAGGCCCTAAAGAAGATCTAAATCAAAGCACCTGTAAGTACCTTATGTCTATTTAATAACCAATACCTAACGGGTCTATCACCCCCAAGTTATTACATTCATACATGTCTTTAAATTCTAAAATATGTGTTTGAATTCTACAGCATCCGGACAAGCTAGAGCATCACTAGGGAAGAATATTACTTAGCAATACATCAGACTTATTACAATACTGTGTTTTTCTCATCATCAACTTGGACCAGTCTAACTTCGCTTTACGTGTGTCATTTACCTGTGATAGCATTGGAATACAATTAATGTAAAACTCAATGAATAGGGGCATGTGGTCAGAACTAGCATAGGAGTACAAAACTGCCATATTCAGAACTGCCTGATTTGCATCAGGTGTACAAATACAATGATCCAACCATGAGGTGGTGTGCCAACTATCACTAACATAAGTAAAGCTATCACCAGGAAGACTACACATGGGTGAAAGGGTTAAGTTATTATCTTCACAGAAGGCTTTTAAGTGGTTGCTAAACAAAGAATTATCATTAAGCACATTAACATTAAAGTCACCAATAATAGCTACACATATCGTATGCAACTCATCAATAATACTGCTGACCTGCCCCAATTTAATGAGGTAATCTTCATTATCAACTGCCTGAAAAGGCATAGAGATACATATAATTACAAATTTTTTATTGTCTACACAAATTTCTATCCCAGTTACCCAGTTCAAACCAAATTTTAATTCATAATAAATTTCCCATACTCCAACCTCCATAGAATAGCTACCCCACCAGGTGGGTGACCTGCAAAGAGACCATCTTGTGTACCTCTGGTGGCCTCCCCTATCCCATGAAAGTTACTGGATAGGCTATTTAGGTCCTTTAAGTCCTCTTTCCATAGCCATGTTTCCTGCAGACAAAGAATATCAGCATCCTTTAACAGCTTATCAATTATGATCCACCTGTGTTTGCTGTTATTGCCTAAGCTTAGGCCTCTACAGTTATAAGAGATTACCTTCAATGTTGCAATTAGGAAGATGCAGGAGTTCTACCAGCCATCTCTACATGTTGAATTCCACTTATACCAGGCACAGCAGTTACAGCACTAGATCCAGCTGGATTTCCTCCACAATACGACGGATGATTTCTCCATAATTACCCTTTCCAGCACTTGCGAGAGGCGGCTGAAGGTGTTTTCTTCCCTTCTTCTCATAGAACTGCCGTACATATACCCTTCCGGCCGTACTGCTGGATCCATAAATACCCCTGGATCATCACAGACTGCTGTAACTTCAAAGGAACTGTACGTGGTCCACCTGGAGTCAGTTTTCCTACATGTAACCTGAAGGTTCACTTTATCTTCCATAAATGCCTGCAGCTCTCGGCCGTTAGATCAGGTCGGCATCTCGAGACGAAAATGTTTGCAGGGTTCGTTTGTACAGCCATCATACGATCTGTTTTGGCAGCCCCGATGATACTCCGCCGTTCCCTGCCAGCCTTTGCCACAGGCTGACTCCCTCTAGCCGGTGCATGAGTGGGACTAAACCCCCTTGAGGGACCACCACCATTAGCTACCGCAGTGGTTGCAGTTCTCGGAGGGGTCGCTCACTTCCGGCCCCTCCTTACCACCAGTGTCCAAGATGCATCCTCACCATGATCCACGACTGCATTCTCAGCATTCCGATTCACTAAGGCCCCTTGGGGGATACCCTCTGTGTGATGGTATTGAGCTGGCGATGTAGCAGTGCCCGCATTCAAGGATTCAGGATGAGACTGAGAGGCAGAGGGCTCTGCACTCATGGATCCAGGATGAGGTTGAGCGGCAGACGGCTCTGCACTCATGGATCCAGGAGTAGGCTGAGGCGCAGAGGGCTCTGCATTCATGGATCTGGGAGTAGGCTGCTCTCTGCCCCTCACAGATCTTTGACCATCTATCTAGAAGAAGAAGGAATTCCTCCTGCAGTGTTCCATCTGTGAGTGGGGTGTGTCCAGGTACTGGCGAAGGAGGCTGAGAGAGCCCCTGTACCCTTGCCCCATCATACTCTGATGGGACCCTCACAGGGGTGGGGCTTGGTAATGTTGGTGGGAAAGACTGCACCCTCCATCTTTCTAGTCCTCTACCCGGGAAGCAGTGACAGTACATACTTCTACCAAACCACTGCAGATTGTAGCTTGAGTATCCATCGCCCCTCTCAGGAGGACGGACCAGCCCCTCTTGCACCTTCCGGATAGATGCAAGTAGCGAACAAACACCCATATTTTTCATTGACACCGGAGGTAGATTAGTCAAATCTTGGTCTACAAACACTGGGGTATCAGTAGTCTTCTGCTGAAACATTCTAATAATGCCTTCAATATTTTGAGCACTCTTTTTAGGCCCCTGCCTTTTAATTAACCTACCCGTTCAACTTTTTCATCATTATAAAAATCAACACATAGCTTGGTAATGGTTACTGGAGCCAGATAGTCAATTTTGTTGTCAGTGAAGCATAGTAGCTCGTTCACCACTGCACCATCAATACAATTATCAGTAGTTCCTGCCATTGTTCCTGGCGGCCGCCACTTGCCATATCTTCTCACTACATTCCTTGCCTTCACTTTCTTAAAGGTGTTAACAACTTAGTAAACAGTAAATAGTAATTAAGTAAACAGCAATAGTATAGTAACATTCTTTGTAGACGGCATAAAGATCAGTAGAAAAATCAGCGATGTAAAAGGGGTGGAGGCCTTGCAGAGGACACGAACAGAATATACAAATGGTCAGAAGAGAACAACATGACATTTAACACTGAGAAATTCCAGTTCTTGAGATATGGTAGAAATGAAGAACTTAGACAGTACATTATGCCCCAGACAGACAGGAAATTCACAGAAGCACGAAAGCGATAGATGTGGGTGTTATAATGACTGATGATGCGAAATTCGAGACACAAACTCAGATAGCGATAAACAAAGCAAAAAGAGTCGCGGGACAGGTAGTAAGCACGTTCAGAAGAAGGGACAAGAGAGTAAGATTTCCCTCCTGAAAACGCTGATCATACCAAAACTTGAATACTGCTCAGTCTTGACGTCCCCATACAAGAAGGAAGAAATTATAAACTAAAAGATATTCAGAGACATTACACAGCCAAGATCGAAGGCTGCAAAGAACTCAACTACTGGGAAAGACTACGTAAACTAAATCTGTACTCCTTGGAAAGAAGAAGAGAGAGGTACACCATACATGAAAAATGATCGAAAAACTGGTACCAAACCTGAAACTAAACCCAATTACCATCCAAACAACACTGGAAAATAGGAAAAGCAGGCTGTGCAGTGGTCCCGCAAGAGCGCAAGAGGGCAACTCGCTCCTCCATCAAGAAGAGACCAACAAATGGAATGGATTCCAAATCGTCAAACGATGACGGCGACGATATGCTGGACTTTGATGTGCTGAATATGTATACTAATTTATGAAACAATTTTATAACATCCTGTATATATGTTATATATATATTATATATATATATATACACACCTTACCTTACAACCTTACAAGGGTTTCGCGAAGGTCAATCTTGTCGCCCCTCCTCTCGAGTTGGCCTGGTGAAACAGTGAGTTTGTTTCTTCTACTCTCCACCTCACATAGCCAGGTACGCCCGGCTCATCGGGGATTGTTCTGAACCAGGCGTCTAGTCTTCTTTTGAAGATGTCCATTGCAACTCCCTTCGTGTTTCTTAGGTCTTTGGGCAACTGATTAAACAGTTTTGGTTTTCTCACCACAAAACTATTTTATTTCATGGTTAAGGATGTTCCCTGTCTCGCCTTCAATTTGGGAATACGACACAGTCTACCGTTTCTACCTTCCACCGTTGTTTGGGGAGTTATAGGGTTCAGAGTAAGATTACGGACTAGTTTCTCCATTATTTCCAAGTGTAAATAATGGTGTATCTCTCTCTTTCCTTTCCAGTGAATATAGGTGTAGTTCGCGTAACCTTTCCCAGTAATTTAGTTCTTTGCACCCATTGATCTGGCTGTGAAGCTTCTCTGGATCCCTTCCAGCTGTCTAATGCCTTCTTTTTATATGGGGATGTTAGGACCGAGCAGTATTCCAATTGGGTAAATCAGGGTTTTCAGTAGAGAAATCATTACATTCCTATCCCTTTGTTTAAAGGTTCTCAATATCTGTTCCGTCATTCTCTTTGCTCTGTTTACTGCTATATTATTTTCTGTTTCAAATTTCGCATCATCTGTCATTACAACCCCTAAATCTTTTGCTCTGAAATTTCTCTGAATTTCCTGTCCATTTGGGGTATAATATTCCATGGATTTTAGGTCTTCTCTTTTTCCGTACCGTAACAGCTGAAATTTCTCGGTGTTAAACTTCATGTTGTTGTCTTCCGTCCACTTGTAGATTCTGTTTATGTCGGTTTGTAGATATCCTATATCTTCTGGGTTTCTTATTTTTCTACTGATCTTTGTGTCATCGACAAAGGATGTTAATGTGCTGTCTCTGGTAACGTCCTCATCTTTGTCAGTTAGCATGATTATGAAGAGTAGTGGAGCTAATACTGTTCCTTGTGGTACCGAGCTGAGGACCTCTGATTCTGATGAAGATACTCCTTGTACTGTAACGACTTACCGCCGCTCACTAAGGAAATTATATATCTATTTCCCTACTTTTCCTGTTATTCCCATATATTTCAGTTTATGTATTATGATTCCATGGTCACACTTGTCGAACGCTTTAGAAAAGTCTGTGTATAGTACATCATAGTTTTCATTGCTTTCCAGTGCATCAATAATGTTGTTGTAGTGTTCCATTAGTTGTGATAGGCATGATCTGCCTGACCGAAACCCATGTTGGTTATCATTTAATTTTTTCTGAGTTTTCAAAAAGACAGATTTTCTGTCTAACTATTCTTTCAAATATTTTAGTGAGATGAGATGTAAGCGACACTGGCTTATAGTTTTTGGCCTCGGATCGATCTCCTCCTTTATATATTGGGACTATGTTCGCCCTCTTCAAGATGCCCGGTATTTCTCCCGTGTCTAATGATCGTCTCCATATCCAGTATAGGGGCTCAGCGATTGCATTCTTGCAGTTTTTGATCAGTGTGGCATTCCATTTATCCGGTCCTGCCGCTGAGTGTGTTTTTAGTTTCCTTATGGCTTGTGTAATATCATCCGTCGTAAAGTCGAAATCCGTTATACTTTCCCCGTGTGGTTCTTCTTCAAAGAATGCGTTTGAATTGCATATCAATTTGTCAGTTTTTGGGATACTGAAAGATGATTCGTACTGAGCTCTTAAATTTCAAATACTTCTGTTAGATCATCAGATAAAGCACTGTTCTCGTTTTTCAGAGGTCCGATAGTCGCATGGTTTTTCGACTTTCTTTTTGCGAAATTTAGAATAAGTACTTTGAGTTAGCCTTTATCGATTCTATAGCGTTTTCTCTTTTTCTGTATGCTTCTCGATTAGTTCCTGTATGACGACATCGATACTTTGCAGTTTATCATTTAATATTTTTCTGATGTTATCTTTACAGTTACTTAATTTTGCAGTCACTCTTTTTCTCTTTCGAAACAATGCCCTCTTTTGTCTCTCGAACCTGCTTCTCTTTCCTCTTTGTTGCATCTTTGGGACATGTTTCTTCCACAATTTCTAACGTCTTCTCCTCTAACGTCCTTAGCATCTCCTCTGTTGTCTTGGCCTCGAAAATGGTTTCCCAATCTATTACTTCCATGCTGGATGTCACATCTTCCCAGTTTATAGCTTTGGAGTGAAAATTAAAAATTTCGAATTTGCTTGTTTCTGTTGTGCGTGTTCTTTCCTTTCCTGTTGCCTTTATATTAGTTGTTATTTCAATGATGTTGTGGTCCGATATCCTAGTTGGGGATATTTCTACATTATCAATTAGATTACTGTTGTTTGTGGATACCAAATCTAGGCAGTTGTTTTTTCTTGTGTTTTCTTTTATTTCTTGCGTTAACATAAATTCATCAGATAGAGCTAGTAGCATTTTTACCTGCTCCTGGTCTTCTCGTGTGCCCCCTTGTCCTGGTGTATACATTTATTTTTTCCTATCCTTTTATATTTCATGAATGGGAAATTAAAATCACCACAGAGAAAAATATTTGTGGTTGGAGAATGTAGATCTTTTACTAAGTTTCTTACCTCTGTAATGGAATCTGAAAATTTTGAGGTTGGCGTGTTCGGGGCTCTGTACATTACAATTAGTACCATATTTAATTTTCAATTTTTGCTGCTACACATTCTACGTAGCTGTTTAAGATACTTATAGCCATTATTGCCATGTGCCTTTCGCGTGTGTAAATAGCACATCCTCCTTTACGTCTCACTGTTCTGTCGGCTCGGAGGATGTTATAGTTGTCAATTTGTATTTCTTTTTTGTCAATACAGGACTCACAATTTTCACAGTTCACCTGGCAGTCCTTTAGATGAGTTTCCGTGAGGCATGCAAAGTCTGGTCTGCTCCGGCTTCTTGCATGAGTCCTTTCAGGTATAAAACTTTGTTCGTGGAATGGTTTGTTTTAAGGCCCTGAATGTTAGCTAGGATTATTTTTATTTTTTCTCTTTCATTTTCGCATACAGGCGGTTCCGATTTGTCCGGCTCTCGGATTCCTATATTTGTCAGCTGGTTTTGTAACTGCTGGATAGTATTTAGCAGCTGAAATATGTTGGCTGCGTCTAAAAAATTGGCACTCTTCTTTGATGTTCGTTTATATCTATTATATATAGATATATACATTCAACTGCAAAGAACACGCAGTATAAATAACGTAAAGAACGACGCTGTATAGGAGATATTCCGCGCAAGACGAGAAAGAGAAAAACAACAAATGAAAAATGAAGTACCACCTGGGAATCGAACCCGGGATCTTCCGATTGCCGGTCAGACGCGATAACCACTACACCATGGACTTCACTCTTCCAAATGCCATAATTCCTCTACATACTCGTCTTGCGCGGATATCTCCTATCAAGCGTCGTTCTTTACGTTATTTATACTGCGTGTTCTTTGCAGTTGAATGTATATAATGTTACGGCATGCGGGAGGTGCCCCCTTGGGGCATTGGTTTCTGCGAGTATGTAGAGGAATTATGGCATTTGGAAGAGTGAAGTCCATGGTGTAGTGGTTATCGCGTCTGACCGGCAATCGGAAGATCCCGGGTTCGATTCCCAGGTGGTACTTCATTTTTCATTTGTTGTTTTCTCTTTCTCGTCTTGCGCGGAATATCTCCTATACAAGCGTCGTTCTTTACGTTATTTATACTGCGTGTTCTTTGCAGTTGAATGTATATAATGTTACGGCATGCGGGAGGTGCCCCCTTGGGGCATTGGTTTCTGCGAGTATGTAGAGGAATTATGGCATTTGGAAGAGTGAAGTCCATGGTGTAGTGGTTATCGCGTCTGACCGGCAATCGGAAGATCCCGGGTTCGATTCCCAGGTGGTACTTCATTTTTTCATTTGTTGTTTTCTCTTTCTCGTCTTGCGCGGAATATCTCCTATACAAGCGTCGTTCTTTACGTTATATATATATATATATATATATATAAGAAATAGTAACCCGTCCCGTCCATTTTCATTACATTTAGATGTATATATTTATATAAGAATTTAATGTACAGGTTATTTCATATGAATTTATAAATTAAATATTAGTAATATGCATTCATATTTGTAATTAATAAGAAATGTTATAATGTTATAATGTTTCAGACCAACAAAGACCCTAGGATCCACTCATGGCTGGTCTACCTAACTGTGCTCGTAATTGTGTATTGTGCATGTCCTCCGTGGTGGCGGAGGGGACCTACAGTTTTACGTGGGTTCCGAAACACAAGGCCTTAATTTTACTACCTTAAACTATACCCAATCTATCAACATATGCGTCTAATCGATTTTTAAACATGTTTATAGACGTGCTACTAATTACTTCTACAGGCAAACTATTCCAGCTATTTACTATTCTATGCGTAAAAAAGTTTTTGGCAACTGCTGTCTCGAACTTTCTACTTGTCAACTTACACCCGTTATTTCTAGTCCTATTATATTGAGATATTTCGAAAAAGCTATCTCTATCTACGTTATCGAACCCATTCATAATTTTGAAAACCTGGATTAGATCCCCCACTTAGCCTTCTAGTCTCGAGTGTAGTCAATTTTAACTCCCTAAGCCTATCCTCGTACGACTTTGACCTAAGCGACGGAATCATCTTAGTTGCTCGTCTTTGAACTCTTTCGATTTTGTCTATATCTTTTCGCATATGCGGATTCCAAAATTGGATCGCGTACTCCAAATGGGGTCTAACTAATGATTTATAAAGAGGAACTATAATATCGCGCGATTTGTATTAAAAATTCCGAGCTATAAAACCTAACACTTTGTTCGCTTTATTGACCGCTGCTGTACTTTGTTTCGCTACTTTTAAATCACCAGTGACTATAACTCCTAGATCTTTTTCCTGCTCTACGCTTAACTCCTTCCCTGACATACTATACGCAAAATTACCGTTACGCGAACCTATATGTAAAATTTTGCACTTATCGACGTTAAATCTCATTTGCCATGTGACTGGCCAATCAACGATTTTATTCAGATCTTCCTGGATTTTACCTCTATCTCCGTCATTAATCGCCCTACCACCCAGCTTCGTGTCATCCGAAAACTTTGAAACTGTACTGACTAGGCCGACATCTAAATCGTTAATATATATAAGAAAAAGCAAGGGGCCCAATACAGAACCCTGAGGAACGCCACTCGCTACATTAGCTCAGCACGACTCCGCTCCATCAACGACCACCCTCTGTTTCCTACCTCGCAACCACTCTTCTATCTAATTTATTACTACACCCCTGATTCCATGAGCCTTAGTTTTTTCAATGAGTCTTTTGTGCAGTACGGTGTCAAACGCTTTTTGAAAATCTAAATACACTACATCAACCGCCCGATGACTATCGTAAACGTCAACCACGCTTTGAAAAAATTCTAAAAGATTAGTTAAGTAAGATTTGTTTCGCCTAAAACCGTGCTGCGTATTTCTAACTAAGTTATGCAATTTTAAGTGTTCGACTATACGATCCCTAATTACTGATTCCAGTAGCTTACCTACAACAGACGTTAAACTGATTGGCCTATAATTTCCCGCCGCACCTTTATGGCCTTTCTTAAAGATAGGTGTTACCTTTGCTAACGTCAACCACGCTTTGAAAAAATTCTAAAAGATTAGTTAAGCAAGATTTGTTTCGCCTAAAACCGTGCTGCGTATTTCTAACTAAGTTATGCAATTCTAAGTGTTCGACTATACGATCCCTAATTACTGATTCCAGTAGCTTACCTACAACAGACGTTAAACTGATTGGCCTATAATTTCCCGCCGCACCTTTATGGCCTTTCTTAAAGATAGGTGTTACCTTTGCTAACGTCAACCACGCTTTGAAAAAATTCTAAAAGATTAGTTAAGCAAGATTTGTTTCGCCTAAAACCGTGCTGCGTATTTCTAACTAAGTTATGCAATTCTAAGTGTTCGACTATACGATCCCTAATTACTGATTCCAGTAGCTTACCTACAACAGACGTTAAACTGATTGGCCTATAATTTCCCGCCGCACCTTTATGGCCGTTCTTAAAGATAGGTGTTACCTTTGCTAACTTGAAATTATCTGGTACGCACCCCTCAGAAATAGACGCATTAAAAATCGTTGTTAGCGGCACAGCAATGCTATCTTTTAATTCTTTTAGTTGTATGGGATATATGGAATCCGGTCCCGGTGATTTACGCATTTTCATTTTATCAATATAGCGCATTACTTCCCCTTCACTAACCACAATATTATCCAAAATATTACCATTATCAAAAGGTATTATGTCTATGACCGTAGGGATTAGTGATGGATCGAATAACCGCAACCGCAACCGCAACCGCACTACAACCGCACAAAAATTCACAACCGCAACCGTAACCGCAACCGCCGTTCCATAAGTGCGGTTGCGGTTGTAAAAGCTTAGTTAATTTTAATTTTAGGTTAATTAGAAATATTTCTTTTTTTAAAAAGAAAATGATGGGTCTCCTTATGCGTGCTTAAACGTGACGTCATACGGCTGCCGTAGTAAAATTGGTTTAAACTGCGCTCTAAGTTATTACTCTGTGAGCTCCATGAAGTAACATTTATTTTTATTTAATTTTCTTCAAACTAAAATCGCCTTTAGTACAATAGTCAATAAAGCTTATTCCTGCTCGACGGACCTCTCGGGTTCGTGTAACTTGGTCAGTGGTGGAAAGATAACGAACTAAAATACAAAGAACTTGGCTGTATTGCAAGAACATATCTTGCTTGCCCTTCAAGTAGCATTCCAAGCGAGCAGCTCTTCAGTGGAGCGGGAACGTTGTACGATGAGAGGCGTTGCCGCTTGAAAGGTGAAAATGCAGCAAAAATATTATTCTTGAAATTCACACTGCCTGTCATTAAGTTTGACATCAGTTTTTCAAATGAATAATAATCCATAACTTTCCAATGGGTGGAGGCTGGGGAAAGTGGTAGGTGGGATGAACAGTGCGATGGGTCCTCGTCCCTCATCCTGGTAACACACTTAGTGCAAAATATGGTTTTAATTAATTTGACCTATTCTTTCATAATAGCTATATAAGTTTAGAATATACTTCATTTAAATAGTATTTATTTAGTAAATACCTTATGTTGAACACAAGTTTTGCAACACACAAATAGCGGTAGCGGTGTATTGCAAAACTTGTGTTCAACATAAGGTATTTACTAAATAAATACTATTTAGTATATATTATGTACCAAGTGTGGCTAAATCGCACTATAGTGGCTAAATCCAGTTAATAATTACGCATTTTTCCTAGTATATGATAACCGCAACCGCAACCGCGGTTGGAAAAAATTCGACAACCGCAAACACAACCGCAACCGCGGTTGTGAAAAACCGACCACTCGATCCATCACTAGTAGGGATATTCGTTACATCTTCTATAGTAAAAACTGACGTAAAAAATTCGTTTGACAAGGTAGCCATTTCCTTGTTTTCAGAAACGATCTCCGTTAACATTTTTCAACGGCCCTAAGACACTTTTTACTGGATTTCTATTGTTGACGAATTGAAAGAATCGCTTGGGGTTTTCTTTACCGTCACGAGCTATGGAGATTTCAAATTCGCTTCACGCCTTAGAGGTATGTAGTTGTTTCGTAACCACAAATTGTCTTATCGCACTTATGTAGCCTATAAGCCCTATCCCTACTCCTTATAATGTCTCCTACTCTAGAAGTAAACCACAAGGGCTTGTTGTTTACTTTCGGACGCTTAATTTTGTACGGTACACATTCCTCATTTATAGTCCTAAATGCTGTTTCAAACGATTCCCACATTAGTTTTGCGTTGGAGATCCCCATTACGTTTTCCCAATTGACGTGTGACAATTTATTTCGAAATTTACAAAAATCTGCGTGCTGGAAGTTAGGAATTTTAGTCGAGTTAGCTGGTTTCGAGTGACTTACTGAGAGGACAAACTCCACCATATTGTGATCGCTATTGCTTAACGGTTCTATTACTTGAAGATCAGTGATTAGCCTATCATCCGTAGTTATTACTAAATCTAAAATACTGTCCAACCTCGTAGGTTCCCCAACCTTTTGAATAAGAAAGCTATCCTTGAGAAAATTAACTAAACGATTACCTTCCGCGTCTCCCTGCATTGTATCGTAATTCACGTTGGCGCAATTAAAGTCACCCATAACTAAAGCCTGCTCACTACCTATTATTCTCTTTAGTTCACGATATAACGCTTCGTCCGTATCAGCTGTTTGATTAGGGGGCCTATATATAACCGCAACAAGAAGTTTGAAATCGTTCAATTTAAGTTCTGCTATAGTCGTATCTATCGGTTCTGGAATTGTGTGCTTTACTTCTATAACGTTCGCAATATTATCTTTGATATACAACATAGCACCGCCTCCTCGCCTACCTATTCTCTTTTTAACAAAAAGTCTATAACCTCTAATTTGATACTCCCCTACAAAGTTACGTGTTTCAGTGCTAAGCCACGATTCATTTATCGCAATTAAATCATAGTCATTACAAGCAATTAAAGAAAAAAATTCGTTTATTTTATTTCGTAGGCTACGAGCATTTATTTAGGTTATTGTTAATATAGGTCGCCTTGCTGTAGAAATCGCTACGTTGGATAATTCGAGGAAGTATAACTGTTAAAACAATCTTATTAGTTTTTTCCTTTAGTCGCTCTAGTAAGTCCCTGTACCTAGCCAGCAGTTCTTCCGATCTAGAATTTAAAACGTTATTAGTACCGACATGAATAACATATGTTGTGTCCTCGGAGGTACCGTCTGTAAAATGGTCAACACTATTAGTTATATCCTCCAACTTTGCACCAGGGTAGCAGTAACGGCGCCTACGACGAGGGTTTCTCCCACAGAATTCCTCGAGCTGCCCTCGAACAATGGAATCGCCAACGAGTCGTATTTCCGGTTCATCAGCATCTTCGAAACCTAAAACAGAAAACTTATTGTTTGTTATTACTGGTAGACAAGTCTTAGGTTTCCTCAATGGGGCTCCTTTACGCACTCGAACGAAGGGTTGGGAGCTTGCGGAAGAGAGAGGGCTATTAGTACTATTTATATTATTAGTAGAAACTAAGGCAGGAGGGGTCGTAACCGGAGTCTCAAGGGATTCTAATTTTGCCGTCAGGAGCATCACGCTTTCTTCAAGCCTCACTCTGGCCTCCCTCTCACGTTCTAACTCGTTCTTCAGGACTTCCATGCTTGAGCACCACCTGCAAACTAACTGTTCATTATTATTAGCCATTGTAAACGCGTAAGCGGCAAATTTCCCTTCACAGCGACCGCAAGTACTTGACGGGAGTGCCATGCTCTTAATTACACTGGTATGCATCAATTTTGCTGTCAAGGGTTTTGTAAGTGATTCTTATAGAGTGTTTCCTGCTGATTTCGAATCTGCAATCCTTTTTTATCAATCAGCTCAGGTTATCCGGCTATGGCCTCATAAGTAAAATATAATTTTTCGTGATTTTGTCGAAGCGGAATTGGAACAGTAACATCTATCATCACTTGTTTACTTGTATAATATCTTTTTTTACTTTTCAGGCATATAGATAAAATATTTCATAATGAATAGAGCGTGTAAAAATGATCCCAATAGATTCTGCTACATATGTGGGACGGTTACCATGCCAAATAACCAGTCCCAAATCACTAAATTTGTGAAGACAATGTATAGAGCATACTTTGGAATTAAGCTAGGGGACCAGGACAAAAATTTCGCCCCTCATATGTGCTGCAAGACGTGCATTGAAAATTTGAGAAGATGGAGCAAAGACAGAGCGAAATCTTTGCCTTTTGGAATTCCCATGATTTGGAGAGAAGGAAAGGATCACGTGACAGATTGCTATTTCTGCATGACAAACCTCCAAGGTAGGCTTATAAATTTTTTTTCTTAAATATTTTGAAATCCTCGTATGAAACTTGACATAATATTCACCATAATGTAATATTCACCATATATAGCATAATATTCACCATAATGGTAATCATACATTTACATATACATATTGTTATAGAAAATACATTTACACATACATATTGTTATACAAGTTACATTTACATATACAATGATTGTATATTTTCTTTCTTTTTCATTCATATTGTCCCCGAAGGGACAATATGAATGAAAAAGAAAGAAAATATACAGACTCCATCGACCTATTTCATATCTTACAGACCGCAGCCTTCCCTCACGAGCCGCCACTGTCTGAATGCTTCTTCTATTTCATATGCAAGTTTTATATCCATGTTTCTGTGTTTCTATTTTCAGGAGTTAACAAGAAGAATAAACACATTGTTGTATACCCTGACATTCCTTCTGCTATGAGACCTGTACCCCATGGTCCTGGAATTCCAATACCCGACCCACCTCAAACCCTGGACTTCGATGATTCTGATGATGAATCAATGACCAATGCCAATGACCAGTCCCAGTCGTATATACCTCAAAATACCGCTTCAAATGAGCCGAGGCCTCTCAACCAGGCCAAACTTAATGATCTTACCAGGGATTTAGGACTTTCCAAATTAGCTGCCGAGATCTTGGGCTCACGACTTCGAGAGGACAACTTGCTGGCTCCGGGAACAACATTCTCCTGGTATAGGAAACGAGAGGAAGAATTCCGCAAGTTTTTTTGCAGTGCACGAAAATACCTCTTCCTTAGTGTACTGCTGCAATGTTGAGGGGCCAATCGAATCCTTGGGCCTGCCATATAACGCATCAGAATGGAGGCTATTTATAGACTCGTCTAAACGAAGTTTGAAAGCAGTACTTCTCAACATTGGGAATAGGGTTGCATCAGTCCTGTAGCACATTCCGTACAACTTACTGAGAGCTACGATAACATGAAAATTTTACTGGATGCTCTCGTGTACGACCAACATAACTGGAGGATCTGTGGAGATTTGAAGGTAATACTAATATCATAAGTAAACTATTGCTATTGACTATGTTGTTTTTCCAAAGGTTATTTGAGAGCGTATAAGAACACTTAACTTCCCCACAGAAGTGATACAGTCCAATGCATAGATTTTTTTATCTGATAGAACAAATTCTCTAAATTCTTTAAATATTTTCATTTTTTTTCAGATTGTGGCATTTGTATTGGGAATGCAAGGGGGATACACGAAATACCCATGTTTCCTCTGCAAATGGGATAGCCGAGCGGATGAGAAGCACTATGCACAGCGTGAATGGGCATCCAGAGAGAATTTTGAACCTGGGTCGCATAATGTCGTTTCAGTGCCCCTTGTACCACCAACAAAAATTTTGCTCCCACCACTTCATATTAAGCTGGGCTTGATGAAAAATTTCATCAAATCAATGAATAAGGAGGGTTCAGCATTCCGATATCTCGAGAGTAAATTTCCTCATATATCTGATGCTAAACTAAATGCTGGGGTTTTTGATGGTCCTCAAATTCGAACTTTGATCAAGGATACTCAGTTCGAAAACGCAATGATTCCAACTGAGAAGAATGCCTGGCAGGCATTCAAATCAGTTGTCACTGATTTTCTTGGCAAGCGTAGAAGTCCAGAATACGAGTCCGTTGTCGAAAACTTGATGGAAGCTTTCAAAGCTCATGGGTCGCGCATGTCCATAAAAATGCACTTTTTGTGGTCCCACTTGGACTATTTTCCTGAAAATTGCGGGGATTATAGTGAGGAACAGGGTGAACGATTTCACCAAGATATCAAAATAATGGAAGAGAGGTACCAGGGAAACTGGGATATCAATATGCTGGCGGACTATTGCTGGTGTTTGAAGCGAGACGTGCCCGAAGAAAAACACAGACGGAAAGCCAAAAAAACTTCATTCCTTCCTCAATAAACTTTTTTCCATATTCATTGTATGAATAAAAGTATTTATTCACACAATGTTTTCTTTTTTCACGAGTGTTCTTATAATATTACTCGTATCTACAGTGTTTAAGCTAAAAAAATCAATAAATTTGGGGATAAAATTGGACTTATAATAAATGGCCAATAGAGAAAAATCCTGACCTGATTGAGGAAAACCAATGTCATTTTCGAATTCAGCATGGTCGAATTATATAGGGTGATCCAGAGAAATGGGACCCAAAAGAAACCCCTGTAACTCTTAAAGTAGAAGTCCTTTTATAAAATCATACGCATTTCGAAAGAGGATAGTTACAAGTTTGTACAGGATTGTATAGGTTTTGACAATACAAGACAAGATAAGATACAAAACAAAATAAAAGTGTTAGTTAAAACTAACCCTTCAAGATGACTGCATGGACTGTGGAACAGCTGCGTTTCATAACTGAGCAATATTATGAGCATGGAAGAAGTGTAGTTTCAGCTCAAAGATCTTTCAAGACAAATTTTCAGATGTCAAAATCACCTTCTAAGAAAGTAATCCGTCGGTGTGTCAGAAATTTTTCCCTAACTGGCAGCATTGGAAAAAGAAAACCAGCTGGAAGAGTGCGCACAGCAAGGATAGACGAGATCATTAACAGAACTCATGAAATTGTACAGGATAATCCTAACATAAGCATCAAACGTGCTTCTCAGCTGTTAGGAGTTGGATATGGAACAACAAACCGTATATTCAAGCAAAATTTAATGCTCTTTCCATATAAAATTCAAACAGTGCAACAACTAAACGATGGAGATTTCGCACGAAGACGACAATTCTGTCAATGGATCCAACAGAAGGTAAATGACACCACCAATTTTCTAGCAACTTGTTATGTCAGACGAAGCCCATTTTCACTTGAATGGAACTGTAAACAAACAAAATTGTCGTTTCTGGGCAACAGAAAATCCATTGAATATTACCGAAGTCCCGTTGCATAGTCAGCGTGTAACTGTTTGGTGTGGTCTTACTGCATCTCAGATCATAGGGCTGTACTTTTTCGAGGATTCCACCGGAAACACGGTCACTGTAAATGGTGATCGCTACGAAAAAATGTTGACCGATTTCCTTATTCCTAAATTAAGCGTGTAACTGTTTGGTGTGATCTTACTGCATCTCAGATCATAGGGCCGTACTTTTTCGAGGATTCCACCGGAAACACGGTAACTGTAAATGGTGATCGCTACGAAAAAATGTTGACCGATTTCCTTATTCCTAAATTAAGAGATCTTTGTCTAGAAAACCACTGGTTCCAACAAGACGGAGCTACCTGCCATACCACGATGAACTGCATGGCAGTTTTGCGTCAAACGTTTCCAGGCGAGTTAATCTCAAGATTTGGAGACGTTGAATGGCCCGCAAGGTCTCCGGATTTTTCTCCCTTAGATTATTATCTCTGGGGATATTTAAAGAGTAGGGTCTACAGAAATAACCCAACGACCTTGCAAGAATTGAAGGCCGCCATCACAAATGAGATACAAGCCATACCACCGCACACTCTTGCAAAAGTGATGCAGAACTTACAAGCGAGAACACTGGAATGCTTGGCAACTAATGGAGCACATTTGAAAGGAGTAATTTTAAAAAAATAAATATTTCATGATAAACTTGTAACTCTACTCTTTCGAATGTTATATAGTTTTTATGAAAGGAATTAACTATTAAGAATATTTGGCTTTTTTTTTATGGGTCCCATTTATCTGGATCACCCATTACAATATGAGTTGAAAAAACCCTCACAGCAGACAAAAAAAATTTCATATGCATACCAGTGTTAGTTAAAAAACAAAAAACAAAAAAACGAGCGTTTGGAAATTAATAAATTACAACGTAGGTCTACCGCGTGCTTATTGTGCCGTCACCTGCGCAAACCCGCAAAAATGTTCCTGAAACGCAGAAACAGGTTCTTGTAACACAAATTTATACTAAATGAATATATAATTAAGCTACCGACAAAAGCTCTGTAAATGTAAAAGTATTACTAAAACTTTTCTGTCCGCTATTCGACCGACTGTTTTCTTTCCGTTTTTCCTTTTTCCCACGGTGGGTGACCACACTCTACTTGATCCCCTGAAGGAAAGGAAAATGAACCTTATGAAAGCACGTTTTCTGATAGATTTGAAAAACAAAAAAGGCAAACCAAGGGAATTTCAACCTTATGAAACCTCGGTTAGTAATAGATTCGGTTAACAAACAAGGCAAGCCACGTGCACTAGCCTTGGTTTAATCAAATAATATAGTAATGAATAAGTCAATAAATGAAATATATTCGTTAATGAATGATTAGTAACACGAAGTAATTTAGTTAAGAATGCACCAAACGCTATTTTTTTTAAAACACTTCAACGAAAACCACTTATTCAAATGGTAACACTGGACACTCGATAAAACACGTCTGTTCACAAGGAAAGACTGATCACAACTGAGAAAGACTGATCACTACTCAAACAGTAACCCGTTCCCTTCCGTTTTCTTTACATATGCATAAACGACTTTTTTGCACCAAATTAAAAATAAACACCTCGAACAGTTTGATATTTTGAAAAACACATTTCTTCAGATGGCTCATACATATTTCCTGTGGTCAAACCGTTCACTGGAAGGTAGTCAGGAATTACTATAATTTATGGATCACCTGAAGATCAGCGCCCCGAGCCTTCTTCAAAACAAACAAACAAACAAAACATCTTTATTGCAGATCATTCACTTAACCTAACAAACAAGTACAATTTATGTATACACTGAACTTAATACAAAAAAGTAGAAAAATAAGACCAACATAGCCACTTAACCTAGCATACTGGCAGGGCCGTTTCCTGGCATAAGCAGACTAAGCGGCCGCTTAGGGCCCCGCTGCTACTAGGCGGCCCCTAGACAGGCTCCCAGGCCATAGCTCAGTGGGCAAGAATAGGAATATAGCTGAAGTTATTATAATATTATTGTTATTATTATTATTACTAGTACAGTTCCCGTCGCTTCGCTGACGGTTAGACAGGCTAAACTACAGAAAAGAACGCAGCCGTGAAAATTTTGAGCTTCACATTGTGTCAACATTTCTGAATCTGGTATCTCCCAAAACCTCCTCACCCCCATTCATGCAACTTGGGGGCTAACCCCCTCCCCCATTACCCCCACCCTCCCCATTACCCCACCCATCCCCCATTACCCCCACCCATCCCCATTACCTCACCCATCCCCCATTACCCCACCCCCACCCTTCCCCCATTACTGCCCGGGATAAATTTCACAAACAGACAAACAGACAGGCTAAACTACAGAAAAGAACACAGTCATGAAAATCTTGAGCTTCACATTGCCGCCCGTAATACAATTTCTGAATTTTTTTCTCACAATTTTTTCTCACAATTTCTGAAAGTGTGACGGACGGACGGACGGACAGACGGACGGACGGACAGACGGACAGCTCTCTTATTATAGTATAGACCAGGGCTTCTCAAACTTTTTTCACTTGCGACCCCTCTGGATCAGACAAATTTTTTCGCGACCCTTCACTCAATGTCATAAAAGCAATAGGTACTAACACTGTATATTTATGAAAAAAATAATAGTTTCAAATGTTTCTGCGACCCCCAATAATATTTATGCGACCCCTAGTTTGAGAAGCGTGGGTATAGACTATAGATTATCCTTATTATTATTACTAGTACATTTCCGCCGCTTCGCTGACGGTTAGACAGGCTAAACTACAAAAAAAGAACCCAGCCGTGAAAATTTTGAGCTTCACATTGTGTCAACATTTCTGAATCTGGTATCTCCAAAACCTCCTCACCCCCATTCATACAACTTGGGGGCTAACCCGCTCCCCATTACCCCACCCATCCCCCATTACCCCACCCCCACCCTTCCCCATTGCTAAACTACAGAAAAGAACACAGTCATGAAAATCTTGAGCTTCACATTTCCGCCCGTAATACAATTTCTGAATTTTTTTTACAAATTTCTGAATTTTTTTCTCACAATTTTTTCTCACAATTTCTGAAAGTGTGACGGACAGACGGACAGACGGACAGCTCTCTTATTATAATATAGATTATTATTATTATTACTAGTACAGTTCCCGTCACTTCGCTGACGGTTAGACAGGCTAAACTACAAAAAAGAACCCAGCCGTGAAAATTTTGAGCTTCACATTGTGTCAACATTTCTGAATCTGGTATCTCCCAAAACCTCCTCACCCCCATTCATACAACTTGGGGGCTAACCTCCTCCCCCATTACCCCCACCCCTCCCCATTACCACACCCATCCCCCATTACCCCACCCCCCACCCTTCCGCCCACCCCAACCCTTCCCCCACTCCCACCCTTCCCCCCACCCTCACCCTTCCCCCATTGCTAAACTACAGAAAAGAACACAGTCATGAAAATCTTGAGCTTCACATTCCGCCCGTAATACAATTTCTGAATTTTTTTTACAATTTCTGAATTTTTTCTCACAATTTTTTCTCACAATTTCTGAAAGTGTGACGGACGGACAGACAGACAGACAGACGGACAGACGGACGGACAGCTCTCTTATTATAGTATAGATTATTATTATTGTCGTATTAATTAAAGTTTTTGTATGAGACAAATGTGATAACGGAGAAAAACGAAACGTTTTGGTCGTTATGTGTAAATAACTATTGTGAGATCTTATTTCTATATTATTTAACTTTATTCTTACTACTGTATATGCTTATATTTTCCTAAATGCTTAATTTTTCTTGTATTGTAAAACATTATTTCACTAATTTACTAATTATTAAGAGATTTTGTAACACTAAAACCTAAGATTATTTTCGTTATGTTTTCAAGTTTATTAATTCTTTTCTCATCTTTTTCAGATAATGAATTTGTTGGTTAAAACCTAAATGGTCTGATTAATTATTTGAATGTATTTGATTAACGTTACAATTATAACAATTATTATTATTATTATTATTATTATTATTATAATCATTATTATCATGATTATTATTATTTAGCAGATTAGTTGTGGTTAACTCGATGTGACTTCGTGCATCTTGGAAAATGAAACGACATTATCCATCAGAAGCTGGAAAACGGAAAAAGAAGAAAATAGAGGAGGAGAAGCTTTCCAGTAGCACAGGTGAGATGTGCCACTTGTATATTCTTATGATTACAGTTCAGGCAACTAGGTTAGGTAAACCATCAAGCTCGGCAAGTGCTCAGGAATTGTGGAGAGTAAGCTAGTCTCTGTCATATTTATAATATTTCGAAATGTAAAATTTAATGGATCACATCACCTCAAATTCTGTTCACACAGATCAATTATCAAACAAGATAAGAAAGAGTATTTTAGCAAAACCTAACAGAATATGTAATGTTATGTTCTTCTCAGGAGCACTACTGAAATATTTGGAAAAGCCATCCTCAGCAAAGCCTGATGAGCATCATGAGCCAACAGCAGGACCATCCTCTATGCAACCTCAAACACCAGTAGAAGTAGAGCCTGATGAACCAACAAGTGGCCCATCTTCTGTTCAGCTTCAAACACCACACACAGGCATTTCTACTGAGCATGAGCAACAAGAACCAAGATCTGCTCCACCGCTTGATCCGTATGACTGGCCAGTTGTCCTGTCAGATGCCTTGAAGACAGATCTGGTGTCTCGAGGACCATTTCAAATCAGTCCAGATTTCACATTCCCTAAAAGAGAGGACGGTAGAAGCGTTCATCACCATTACATGTACAGAACATTAATTAATGGGGAAAAAATAAAGCGAAGCTGGCTGATGTACTCTAGAAGGAATGATGCTCTTTATTGCTTCTGCTGCAAGGTGTTTTCAAGGAAGTCGTACAAACTAATTACGGATGGACTTTCAGACTGGATAAACGTTGGTTCACTTCTGAAGGCCATGAAAATAGTTCAGAACATGCAGATACTGTAAGATGGCAACATGGAAGGATCTGGAACTGCGGTTAAAAACTGGGAGGACCATTGACCAAACTGAAATGTCATTAATGGAGGTAGAGCGAAGACGCTGGCGAGATGTTCTCACACGTCTTGTAAGTATAATCCAATGACTGGCAGAGAGAAACCTTGCTTTCAGGGGGTCTTCCTCTACATTGTACAATTGAGACAATGGCAACTTCTTGAAGGAGGTTGAGCTGCTTGCCAAATTTGATCCAGTGATGAAACAACACATCAGCAGAGTCGAAAGTGGCCAATACAGTCATTCAAGTTACCTAGGAAACATCATTCAAAATGAGCTCATTGGGTCCATTAGTGGGAAGATCTTGGATGCCATTGTTGCAGGAATAAAACAAGTTAAATATTACTCACTCATTTCAGACTGCACTCCAGACATAAGCCACCAAGAACAGATATCGATTATTATCAGAACTGTTAAAATGGGTGAAGTACCAGAAATAAAAGAATACTTCTTGGGCTTTCTTGAGGCTTGAGAAAGTACAGCCCTGGGTTTATCAGTTCTGATTCTGAAGTGACTAGACTAGCTGAATATTCAATTTGATGACTGCAGAGGACAGTCATATGACAACGGAGCGAACATGAAGGGCAAGAACAAAAGTGTTCAGGCAAGGTTATTAGAGAAGAACTGTCGTGCCCTCTATGTTCCATTGTGGGGCTCACACTCTGAATGTTGTAGTGGCTGATGCAGCTAAAGCTTCTACAGATGCCATCAGCTTCTTTGGCAACGTACAAAAATTGTACAACCTTTTTGCAGCAGTTACACAGAGATGGACAATCCTAAAGAAGCACGTGAACATAACACTCAAGTCTTGGAGTGAAACCAGGTGGGAGAGCCGGCTTAAGAACATTGAGGCTGTGCGATACCAGAGCCACAACATCAGAGAGACCCTGTTGGGAGTCAGAAACAATGCCACAGATGCCATAGCCAGGACTGAAGCACAAGCACTTGCAGAGGAGGTAGGGTCTTATCGCTTTCAGATTTGCATAGTAGTATGGTATGACATTCTTCATGCAGTTAACCATGTGAGCAAACTTCTGTAGTCTCCTACAATGCGGTTTGATGTGGCAGTCAACCTCCTCACAAAAACAAAAGACTCACTCACCAGCTACAGAAACACAGGTTTTGTTGCAGCACAAGTCGTAGCTAGGGACATATGTGAGGAAATGAATGTGGAGGCTGTGCTGAAGGAGAAGAGGCTCAGATCCACAAAAAACACTTTGCTTACGAAGCTCCTGACGAACCATTTACAGAAGCCTTAAAGAGGCTGGAAGTCAAATTTTTCAATGTGGTGGTGGATTGTGCCATCGGGTCAATAAATGAGAGATTCAAAACATTAGATGATGTGAGGGACATATTTGGGGTTCTCCTAAACTTCACCACAATGAACAAGGAAGACCCTCGAAATTAAGAACTTGCCGACTTTACCTTCACACAACATGACTGCATTGGAGCTTCTCTCCTTCATTCATCAGAAACAACTGGAGGAAGTATACCCCAATCTCTGGGTTGCACTAAGAATTGCCTGCACTCTACCTGTGACAGTAGCGTCAGCCGAGAGGAGCTTTTCTAAGATGAAGCTACTCAAGAATTACCTTAGATCATCATTGGGGCAGGATCGCCTCAGTGGCCTTGGCATCATAAGCATCAACCAGGACGTTGGCAGGGAGATTTCATATGATGATGTTATTGATGATTTCGCCCAGAAAAAATCTAGGAGGCAAAAATTTTGAAGATACAAACTGTTCTGTATAACTGTTAGCTATTACACGATTGTATCGTAGAGTTAGTAATTGTTTGGTAGTTGATAATTGCATTATTTTTTATACATAGTTCTGTGTCATTTATTCTAAATAATGTATAAGCTAATTTTCAGGAATTTCATGAAGAGTATTTTTTCTGTTTGTCTTCTGAAAGTACATATTTGTTGTTTTGGACATAAATGTTTCATTAAAATTGTTCCATAATTGTTTTTTATTAACACAACCATTTTTTGTATGTGTGTGCTGAGGTGATGTAGTAAGGCGTGAGTTGGTGGATGGAGGGGTGGGGCCTCAAATGGGTATACTGCTTAGGGCCCCCTAATGGCTAGAAACGGCCCTGCATACTGGCATACTATTTGATTAATTATCTGACAATTTTATGTATATTGTTATTACCTGAGATATCGTATAGCACTTATAACACTTATTATAACATAGCCACTTGCTATAACACTTATTATAACACAACTTAATATGCATATATAATCTTTGTACATTACAAAAATAAGGTACTGTAACCAGCAGTTGTCTGAACCAAGACTGCCATATAGGTGAGAGGTACACAGATCTGAGACAGGACATTGTACAATAACACATTGGAGCTGTTTGGACCCTAGTAATGAAATATATATATATTCTTCCGGATTTACATTTGGCTGGTAGGTAGGTTACGCGTAGTAAACATAAAACTGGCATTGCACCATTTTGGTTCCCTACATAGCATACGAAAAATATTATATAAGCAACAGAGTTTATTCATAGCAGTTTTTGTATAATTCCACCACAGATGGGATGTATACAATGCAGTACAGTACAGTAAGTTCTAAAAAGATAAATTTTAACTGATTCTGAACACCTACCAAATTTCCTTACTAGCATGTTACCCTGTACATACAGCTTTTTACGTTGCCTCAATATCAAGTTCATCTCGCAGCTCGTGAGTAATTACATGACCTAAGTATTTACATGTGTCTTTGACAGGTATAGTCTGACCATTCATTTCAAAAGACCCACATGATACATGTTTCAGTAGATTACATCTAAAAATAAAAATACAGCTCTTTGCCCATTATAGGTGATGTAATTTCTATACCATATTGTTCACATACCTCTAATAGTACTCTCAGGCCATGGGGAGAGGGCGACAAAAGAACAAGGTCATCAGTATACATTAAATGATTAATTTTTTCCTTTCCAATGACAGCCAGTACGTGCAGTTTTTAGTTCATGGTAAGGTCATCCATGTAAATATACAGAAAAGATAGGGTGATAATATACCTCCTTGCCTAAACCATTAGTCACCTTAAAACCTGGTGATACAGTGCTTTTCCATTTACAAACATGGTTTGCTCTGTATACCAGAATGTAAGTATCCTAAGCATATATTTAGGTGCCCCTCGACACAAGAGTTTCTTGAAAAGTTTGTGATGGTTAACTCTATCAAATGCTTGATGCATCCAAAAATAAGAATATACATTGCTGTTTAACATCTTGTACTTTAGGACGGCTTCCTTTAGCACATAAATACACATGTCAGTACCACGTTCACTCTAAAGCCAAATTGATTGTCATAAGTCTGCAAGTAAGTGCTTATCCTATTATTATAAATGACATATTCTAACACTTTAGAAAGTGTACTGACAAGTGCTATTGGCTATAATTATTCTTATCACAGATACTAGCACCCTTATTTTTAACAACTGGCAACAATACAACTGACAAAATGGACTGTGGCAAGTACTCATGTATCATACAGCTTGTGAAACACATTGCAGGCATAGGTATTATACGAGGGCTCCAACATTTTAAATGTTCTGCTTGTATGCCATCCAGGCCACAACTTTTGTTATCATCTAACTTATGGATAGCCTGCCAGATTTCTGAGTCATTAATTAGTAGTTCCTCAGAGCGTTCTAAATTTAGGCATATATTTAGTCTATCACCCCCGAGACAATTAAATAGGGTTTCATAATGATTTTCCGACAGTTCTGCAATGTTTTTTGCACCATGCACACCCTCTATTACATTTAGCAAGGTAAGATTACTATTGTTAATTTTATTAACCTCCTTCCAGAATTCCCTACTGGAAGTATTGCTATTGCTTAATTTCCTGGCTAGAGATTCTCTTCTAAGATTCTCTTCATTTTTCCTTATAAATCTAAGAGCACCCTTGAACCTAGCACGAGTTCATACAAATCAGCACAGTATTCTGCCCACCCTGGATTGACATTTACTTTTCCCCATTTTTTATTCTTAAAACTACTTCCACTCGCATCCTTAATGACATGTTCAAGTCACCATAATACTTATTTAAGAGATCTATATGGTTTACATCATCACAGGAGGGATTCCTACAAACCAAAGCTTCTGCAGGAATCCTCACAAGCCTTAGTAGTGCATCAGTCTACATTGTATAGTAGTCTACCTCAGAGTGACTAAGATTTGACCAATTAACCTTATAGTAACCCGCATTATCACAGTCATTGTCTCTGTCAGGTGCTACCATACAATCAACCCCTACTACAATGGGATATGATCAGATTCAAACACATCATAAAGTATGGACATGCTATTGATTATATTATAACCATCGTGGGAGGCTATACAGTGGTCTAACCACGAGTGAGTTTCCCAGGCATCACTAACATATGTAAATGAGTCATTAGGGAATAGCAATTTACTGCAAGTTTGTAGTCGCATGCCTCACAGTAATTGATAAGAAGCTTAGCAAAATCCGAACCGGTTTAGTGATATTGCTGTTAAAATCACCAACCACTACAACACATGAAGAGTCCAGCTCCTCTCGCAGTATATTTAGTTTACAGTCTATCTAAAAATACCTCCTCATTTTCAGCACACTCATAAGGCATATAAACATTGAATATATACAGTATTTTGTTGTCAATACTTAGTTTTATGGCTACAACCCACTCATATTCATAACTAATGGGCTCTATAAAACCTATCCAGCTGTGAGTGCTACATTATAGTACACCTTCCTTCCTGTTCTGTCTGCCCACAGTAATAACTTCACTATCATCAGTGGGTGAGTTAGCTATTCCCTGTAGTTAGGCTTAATATTGTTTAAATCTTGCACTCTTGTTTAGAGAGCCAAGTTTCCTGAAAAGAAATGTCATGTGCAGATAAACGTTTATTGATCTCACTGTCAGCATTGACTTTGAGGCCTCTACATTTATAGCTACTAACTCTGAATATGTGAAACTGGGCCATTATTTTTATACACACTATCACTGTTCTCACTGGGTGTCTCCTTGGGATTGCATGGTGGAGTCTGCTTACGCGTATTTTTGTGGATTAAGTTTTTCCTGAAGTTCGTGTTATACCAACTATAGTAGATTCTTTCAGGCCAGACTTCTGTCCCCATAAATACAGAGGGGTCCTCACATTCTGCCTTAATGTAGAAGGAGCTGTTGGTATCTGGTCGTCTACTGGTTAATTCGGAGCAGGTAGTCCCAATTTTCGTCATTTCAAACAGGTAATCTTCTAGTTCTGAAGCAGATTGGTCAGGTGGGAAACGGGAGGCAAATATATGGGCCTACTGAGATATTTTCACTGCCTTAATTGTTGTATTCATTGCTAGCCCTAGCCGTGGTTCTCTTCTGGATGGAGAGGGGTTCCCAGAGTCCTGTTTCTTTTTCTGACGCAAACCCCTTTTACGAACTGTTGTCCACCTATGCCCAACATTCTGTTCACCATGGTGACTAGCTGCCAAGCAGGTTTGACTAGTCCCTTGAGGCATGGCCACATTACTAAAGGTCTCAGAAGCATTGCCTTCTGTTGCAGTTAATTTGTCGTTTGTTTGTGTTGGAGATTCATCATATGACAGACTATACAGTTCAGGGTATATACGTACTACCTCCTGCCCACTGTTAGGATGGTTGTTCGTGTTCGTACAAGTTTTTATGTCATTGGACTTCTCTTTTCGAACTTGAGAGTAAAGTACCTTACCGTTTTCTCCCTCCTCTAGTTTGGATATACAGCTCTGCTGAGCTGTGGGAGAAGATGGTGTGAGAATAGGAGCGGCAGGCCTCCTGTCCTGAGGATCACTATGCTGTGTCGGTAGTGATGACGATATTCCTGTCTGGATGGGCAGTTTGCCTGCTGCTCATCTCAGCTTCCAAGTCTGAGATCCTAGCGGTCAGTTTTCTGTGTTCCGAGGTTATGCTGCTGCATATATCTTTTAGCTCTCTGTTTTGGTCATGCTGGGTATGCAGGCCACCTTTCAGTAGCTGCACCTCATCCTGAAGTGATTCTGTTTTACTTAAGAGTACAGTCACATCAATAGAGTCGAAACGTATGGGTGGCAAGTCCAGGTTCTCACTTGCAAATATGGGCCTATCGCAGTGGCAGCTCGTGACTAAAATTTCTAGGGGTGCTGTCTCTAAGAATGGGTTGAAATAATTACTGAAATAAAAGGATGAGCATTGAGCAATGAATAAAAGTTTCAAAAGTTATTGAAAAAGTTATTCAGTGAGCTCATCCTTATATTGTTCTTGATTATTTCAACTGTAAATAAAAAATTTAGGGGTGCTGCAGTTCCGCAGTGTCTACCGACGAGCCGCCACTGGCCTATCGTCAGTAGCCTTTATTTCCAAAATCTTTTTAGCGATGTCCTCAAGGTTGAGCACATTTTTCTTTTCACCTTTGCGATGGATAAGCCTCTTGTCAGAGTTCCCATTGGTTGGGTATAATGTAAATAATTTTGCTTTAGCAGTCTCTATCTCTTCACCACTATAATGTTTTTCACATAATGTGATTATCGTGTCAGTGGGTAATAAGTCAATCTTCACATTAATGAAACACAGAATGTTGTTGATAACAACAATTGGCCCATCTGAAGATCCTTCCGCCATCGTTTAGTTCCGAAATCCTAGCCTATGGTAACTCTGACGCAGCTGTGCAAATTTTTCAGTTAACCTAACACTAACGAAAATATCACGACTTAACCTAACCAATCGTCAAGGGCGTACATCTGACCTAACAATTGGTTAAGTCGTGATATTTTCGTTAGTTAGCCTTATAAGGCTAAATAAAGAAGGCTGGGGGCCCTGATCTTCAGGTGATCCTAATTTATGTACACGCAATATACTATATATATATATATACACACACACTCGTATATAGTCCTTGTTAGGGTTCCGTGCGTCGGTCTTTCTTCCCACGAATGTCAAGCTGGTGGCCCCGTCTCTAGTCCTGGCATGGTGGAGGAGCGAGTTGCTCTCTTACGCTCTCCACCGTACATAGCCAGGTACACCCAGCTCATCTGGTACCGTCCTGAGCCAGGCATCTAGTCTTCTCTTGAAGACTTCAACTTTGTCCCCTGTAATGTTTCTGAGGTCCTTCGGAAGCTGGTTGAAAATTCTTATCCCCCTGACAACCAAGTTATTTTCCATCAGAGTTGAGGAGGTCCCTTATCGGGCCTTTAATCTGTGAACACTATACATTCTGCCTTTCCTATTTTCCAGCGTTGTTTGGATGGTAATTGGGTTTAGTTTGAGGTTTGGCACCAGTTTTTCGATCATTTTCCATATATAGGTCAAAAAACCCTTGTGACCATCGAAAAGAAAGAAAGAGAAAAGGAAAAAAATAAATAAATAATTTGTATGTATTTCTTTTTACGCTAAGTAATGAATAGCATGACCATGGGTCCAAATTTTCACTTAATCTGCAATTTGTGTAATCTGAGAAACAACTGAAAATGCAGCAATAAGATAAGATGCGATTTCTGTCAAAAACTGCACGACTTTATCTGCATGAATTGGGATGATAGGAAAATATCTCTTGTCTTGAACACGAAAAATATATATATATATATATATATATATATATATATATATATATATATATATATATATATATATATATATATGGCCGGATCTAGAAGTTGCGAGGCCCTAGGCAGATCTAGAAATTGCGAGGCCCTAGGCCTATATATATGAAAATATGGACTTAATTATCGGTACTATACCAGCAATATTAGAATCCCGCATAGACAGAACTATGCCAGCACTTAAAAATTAAACCAAACCCAAATAATCACGCATGGAAATTGTATAAGAAATATAAATAAACCATACAAATAAGTATAAATTTAATATGAATCAAGATTTGTATCGAAAATATAAGACAATGATTTCTAAGATTTATATAATATTATAGGTAATGACTTTCCATAGTATACAAACGTTTTTCATATGTGATGTATAAGAGATGTTGACATTTCATTTTTTATAATAGTGAGAGATCGACTTATCAGGCTAAATATTAATGCTTTAATATTTGGTTCAGATGCTCCTTGAATATTACAGCAATGCTTTTCTACTTTTCTTCGAGCTAAACTCTTCAATTAATTGAGAATAATCTAATGAATTTGTTATATCGTTTTCTATTGATAACATAGCTAATGATTGCAATCTCGCTTGAGACATGGTGGAACGCAAATATGTTTTAATAAGTTTGAGACGCGAGAAACTTCTTTCAGCCGAAACAACAGTAACTGGGATGGTTGATACTATTCGAAGTGCAACATAAACATTAGGATAAATCTCACTTAGTTGTTTTTGCACTATATAAACAAGGGCATTTCCGAGATCTGTTTTCTCAGGTATAAACCTGCAAAGTACTTTAAGTTCTTCATAGAGTTCTAAATCATTAATATCACTTGAACAGAACGCGCAAAACGGCTTGAGCGAGGCCCCCTTTGGCGCGAGGCCCTAGGCGATCGCCTAGTTCGCCTATAGCTAAATCCGGGCCTGTATATATATATATATATATATATATAGGGGTCCAAAAAAATGTATACACACTTTAACAGCTGATAGCTCAATTGATGTTTCTTTCTTTCCAAGTTAAACCCATTAGAATTAATAATGGCAGTCAGACTAAGCTTTGAACAAAGGAAATTCATTCTAAAATGCTACTGGAAGTGTGAAAACGCAGTTGAAGTGCAAAGACAGTTTAGGAGGGGAGTTTCAAACAGATCCACCAACGCGACTTACCATCACTCGAATTAGAGATAAGTTTGAAGCCGATGGAACTGTTCAGAATGTCCACAAAAGCGTTCCGGAAGACCACGGACATCGACAAGCCCCACAAAGCAAGAAAGAGTACTGGAAACGTATCACCAAAGTCCAAGAAAATCTGTGCGGCAAGCGAGTCGTGAGGTAGGAATTTCAGAATCGTCTGTCCAACGCATTTTGAAGCGCTGTCAATGGAAAATTACATTCCAAGATTAGTCCATGCTATTAATGAAGATGATCCGGACCGAAGAGTGGAGTATGCGAGTGGTACTTGGCACGATGTGGATGGGATTGACGAAGGGGTTTCGTAGAATACCCTCCGCGTTCACCAGACCTCACACCACTAGACTTTTTTTTATGGGATACTTAAAAGACAAAGTCTACGCTATAAAACCTGCACAGTCGCTGAATTGAGAGCAGCCATGAACGAGAATGCACACAAATACCAAACGAAATGTTTGTGATGTTTGCGATTCCATTGCTTCGCGTTATCAGCAGTGCCTGGACCAGAACGGACGTCAGTTTGAAAAGGCGTTGACAAAACAATTAAATAATGTCTGTAGATTCTATTACATTTTGAAAATGAAATGTATTTTAATAAACACTGCCTTTATAATTATTTAAAGTGTGTATACATTTTTTTGGGACGCCCTGTATATATTTTTTTTTTTAGGATAAAAACGAAGACGTAGAGCAAAAAAGTCATTATATTTGGCTGCAGCCGACGTTTTGGGCAACTCTGCCCATTTTCAAGGCCTAATAAATAAAAGCTAAAATTAATACATGACAAAAATATATGAATGTCGAGAACTAAAACTAATTTAGAGTACAAAATTAAAACTGTTCAAGAATAAAAATTAAAAATTACAAAGCAGAAACAGGCATAAGCCAAAATCAAATCAAAAGTAAAAATTATATAAATGACAAAAATATACGAGTGATAAAAATAAAACATGAAACTAAAAACATTCAAACGTAAAATAGTTAAAAAACTTTACTAATAAAAAGTTAAACGGAATAAAAAGTTAAACGAAAAATCACAAGAGTAAACCAACATACCATGCTCACTTGACAGACACAAAAATCTGAGGCGAAAAGGAGACAGGGTTACAAGGGAAAAATTTTTAGTATGTAGTTATTCTAATTAATATAAAGAGGGTAACAGCTAGAATCAATATTTAAACTGGAGTTAAAAAATTTAATGCACAAAGATTCGTAAATACGGAGGGAGGACAGGCATTTTAATGATTTCAGAATTTTAAAATTGTTAACAGAAATATCAACCTTACACTTGATAGAATGATTTCTAATAGCAGACTGTTCCTTTTTCAACAAAACTTTCCCTGTCCTATGGCTAATACCCATATGGGAGCAAAATCTCGCCTGCAAGGAACGAACTGTACTGCGAACGTAGTTCCCCTGGGAACACCCATGGCAGGTAAACAAATAAACAACAGAACAGCTCATCGCAGGGGGGATTTTGTCCTTACATCGGAAAAACCATCCAAGGGTATTATTATTTACAAAAGCAATCTTAAAATCAGTGTGAAAATAAAATTTCCTCACAACACTCAGCAATTGCTTTTTCACAAAAGTGTTAAAATGGTAGATATCAGGTAAAACAAGATATTTACAATTCTTAGGAACATACGTTGGGATAAGGTTGGGGGAATATACATCATTAAGAATTTATCTTCTACATACCGGAAGCCTACGTTTACGGGTTTGGGTTTTAATTTTTATAGTTTTTGAGACTTCAATTACAAATTAAGTTCCATTCGCACTTTGGTGCATAGAGCTATAATATTTGCTCGACTTTGCTCTGCTTCATAATGAGTTTGAATTCCTTCTGATTTTTTCTTTAAAAATGGTTTTCCACGGGATCTTGTAGGAGGTGTTTTGGTAAATTTGTTAATGATGTAAGGGTTCCAAAAACCTTAGCCCCCCCCATTTGCAGCTTACATGTTTACTTATATCGAAATAGTTTTTAATGATTAGAAAAATATATAAAATTCTTTATTTATTGCAGGTATTAAAATTACTCTAGCTGATAAAGTGATAATATAATGGCTTCTCAATTAATGGTGATTCAGAGAGACAACGTGTGATAGATCGCATACGAGCAATAACATTTCGGGAAGCTCGTGATGCTGGAGCCACCTTTATTGATGGGTTGCCAAAAGTTGCGAAGAAGTGAGGACTTCGTCAAAGAAATTGGACTAAAACTTTGGATGAATGTGAAATGGATACAATCAAATCTGGCGCCCAAATTTGCAACTCTCTCAGGAAACAAAGGACATCATTGAAAGCGGTACGCGTAAGCGGAAAAACAGCTGTGCTAAACTTTCTAGAGAGATCGAAGTGTTGAGAGGAAAGATCGTTAGTGGTGAGATCATTCGACTGTACCGTCATAGGCAAGGTTTAAAGCCTTGGCATGAACTTCCAAAGCCAAGAAAAACTCAACTTAACATCGATGACAGAATGTGTTTGCCCATTATCTTGAAGATTGGATGTGGATGATTTCAGCATTTAGCTGTCTCCGATGAATTTTTGTTTACGTAACACGTCGGCCTAACTACCAAAATGATCGAGTGTGGGCCACAACACCAGATGAAATCGATGACAATGAACATTATCGCGAATTATTAAAAAGTCCAGACTGTGTTGGTGTGTTTGTTTTGTTCACTGCAAAGAAGCTCATGTGGGTACTGAAGCCAAATGGTCAGAGTTGGGATGGGCAGTATTTTCGTGATATTATTCTATCCCAGCATGTCATTCCTTTTCTAAGAAACCCAAACAATGTTATGGATGTCGATCAGGTCACACTTCTGCAAGATAAGGCCCCCCTGCTTTAAGGCATTAGCCACTCAACAGTTGTTGCGGAACCATGAGATCGATTTCTTTGGAAATGAAGAATAGCCAGGAAATTCTCCTGACCTGAACGTCTGTGAACACATTGGATCAGTTATAAAAGACAAGGTTGAATGTCTCTTGTTTCAAGAACCTGCAGCAAATCGATTTTCGAAGGATACAATGACGCAACACATTGAAATTGTTTTAGCAAATTTGCGTAACGATCAAGATCTATTCACGTCACTTTTGGCAAGCTACCCAAAGCGAATTCAGGCTGTCTTGGAAGCCAATGGTGGGAACACCAAGTTTTAATTGTTTCTCATTAAATGCAGGATTAAATTCTCTTTTGTAAGGTATGTTTAGTTTTACTGTACCTCTAATGGTTTAGGCCATGGGCGGGGGGGCTAAGGTTTATTGGAGCCCCGTATATTTCCCCAACCTTATCCCAACGTATGATGTTCCTAAGAATTGTAAATATCTTGTTTTACCTGATATCTACCATTTTAACACTTTTGTGAAAAAGCAATTGTTGAGTGTTGTGAGGAAATTTTATTTTCACACTGATTTTAAGATTGCTTTTGTAAATAATAATACCCTTGGATGGTTTTTCCGATGTAAGGACAAAATCCCCTCTACGATGAGCTGTTCTGTTGTTTATTTGTTTACCTGCCATGGGTGTTCCCAGGGGAACTACGTTCGCAGTACAGTTCGTTCCTTGCAGGCGAGATTTTGCTCCCATATGGGTATTAGCCATAGAACAGGGAAAGTTTTGTTGAAAAAGGAACAGTCTGCTATTAGAAATCATTTTATCAAGTGTAAGGTTGACATTTCTGTTAACAATTTTAAAATTCTGAAATCATTAAAATGCCTGTCCTCCCTCCGTATTTACGAATCTTTGTGTATTAAATTTTTTAACTCCAGTTTAAATATTGATTCTAGCTGTTACCTTCTTTATATTAATTACAGTAGAATAACAACATACTAAAAATTTTTCCCTTGTGACCGTCTCCTTTTCGCCTCAGATTTTTGTGTCTGTCAAGTGAGCATGGTATGTTGGTTTACTCTTGTGATTTTTCGTTTAACTTTTTATTCCGTTTAGCTTTTAATTAGTAAAGTTTTTTAACTATTTTACGTTTGAATGTTTTTAGTTCCAAGTTTTATTTTTATCACTCGTATATTTTTGTCATTTATATAATTTTTACTTTTGATTTGATTTTGGCTTATGCTTGTCTCTGCTTTGTAATTTTTAATTTTTATTCTTGAACAGTTTTAATTTTGTACTTTAAATTAGTTTTAGTTCTCGACATTCATATATTTTTGTCATGTATTAATTTTAGCTTTTATTTATTAGGCCTTCAAAATGGGTAGAGTTGCCCGAAACGTCGGCTGCAGCCAAATATCATATAATGACTTTTTTGCTCTACGTCTTCGTTTGTATCCTAAATGTAAAACTACGTCTCCTTAGGAGGGATCCTATTTCATATGTATATATGTATATATCCGTGCATATAAATTATTGAGTGAAATTCAGTAAATTTAAGAAAGTGCAATACAGTTTACATAAATTATCACCAGTTTCATCCTATTCATTAATTAGCGTAAAAAGAAATACACACAAATTATTTTTTTTCCTTTCTTTACTTTCGATTGTCACAAGGGTTTTCTGACCTTTGCGTTTTATGACCTTTTTCCTGCCTTGTTTCAAAATTTCCTGAATGCCAACCGTATTTGGTTTAGATATATACGTTAAACCATGGGTCCAAATTCTCACTTAATCTGCAATTTGTGTAATTTGGAAACAACTGAAAATGCAGCATTAAGATAAGATGCGATTTCTGTCAAAAACTGCACGACTTTATCTGCGTGAATTGGGATGATAGGAAATATCTCTTGTCTTGAACACGAAACAGATATATATATATATATATATATATATATATATATATAATATATACTGTATATAACTTATATCAAATTTAGGGCGGGTCGATTTTCCACATGTTTTGAAATAGCAAGGTGAATAAGTACCCAGTAGTTAGTTTGGTTGAGAAATGAACCCAAAAATTTTTTAGAGCAAACGGATAAGGGCCTGCTCGCGGATTTGCAATTAAAGTTTGTTATGGTTTTTGACCCAATTTTCGTCATACTCGATAGGTAAACTCGTCATTTTTTGACATAATATTAACTAATTATAGATGTAGCAACCCAATATCATTTTCTTTCCCAAGAGGAGACGATGCCTAATGTATATCATGTGTTTTAAGTGTAAAATGATAAAATTTCATTGAAAAAACATGCATTTTTGCTAATTTATTCACATATTTTGGCTACAAAACTTAAAAAATACTTTCAAAAGGTGATAAATCCAAAAAAATCACATGTTCTCATGTAAAAAGAAAAACTATTCATATAAATCATCATAAGATTGAGAATAATGTTCTTTTGACATAAATGCAGGACGCATCTTCCTGCTCAGTACTTTAGTAAGGATACATCTGTGACGAGTTTCGAACCCGTACACGGTATGGGAAGCCTCTGTCACTAATTTCACACTCCTCTCAACACTCTGAGAGTGAGAAGGTAAGTCTGGAATGTCTGGCTTAGTGTTAGTGTCCATGAATGACTGGATTTCTTCATCAGATAGGTGCTGCGTGGTAGGTGGTTCCATGACATCAGGGTCAGTGAGGTCGATGAGCTCATGCCAGTGATTTGCATTCCAATTCACCTAGGGAATTTTCTTACCTGCTTCCTGGTTGCTCTCCATTCCATAAATGAAAAATGAAAATGAAAATATAAATGAAAATATAAATATAAATAAAAATATAAATATAAATGAAAAATAGTACTCAAATATTGCCGTTTCAATAATACAAACAAATTACCCACTTAAAGTGACAATTATAATATTTTTCCATATTTTTTGGAGAATAACTCAGCTTTGGCAAAAAAAAAAAATATAATTACAAGAAACGCAAAATTTACCTGTGTCTGAGAGTGAGTATAGTCTGAAGCCCAAGATTTCTGATTCTGTCTTCATATTTCACCATGGCATAGAGGATGTTCTCAGGTCGGGGGCAGAAAACATTACAATGCGTTTCACATCATCAAATGGAATCAGCCTCAGTCGGCTGATAGCAGAGAAGAGGATGTGAGGAGAATCGTGCAGATTAGAGGATGCCCTTATCTCAAACCATGCAGGAGCATAAACTTGAACAATGTAATGGACCAACTTTTTCAAATTCAGGTTTGGTCTGTTGTCTCTTGTGTACAAACAAAGAAGTCGTATGGCAAGAGTTAACCATCTACTCTTCCTGATCCGATCCCTCTGCAATACTCATACAGAAGCCTTTGATCATGACTGAGGTCTTTCAATACTTTCTCTGGAATGTACCCTTCAATGATTGGAGTTTCCACAGCTTCAAACTGTACCTGAGGTTCATCCTGGATATCTTCTGCGCACCTTTGCCCAAGGGGCCCGCTGAAACTTCTTGGGCCAGTTGTCACTCCATCCATTTTTTTGAAAAGAGCTTTTAGTGGGAGTTCATTCTGATGCAGTGCGCAACCAATAATGTGCAGTTTCCTCCCCAGAGTTTCTTCAAGTTTTACCACTAAACCACTCTTCCAGCCAGTGTTGGTTGCGGTATTATCAAGAAGAATGGCTCGGATACTTTCAAGGCTATTCTTCAAGAACACTGAATATCTCCTGAGCAAGGACCTCACCAGTGGCGCCTATAACAGGAATTGTTCTGTGGGTCAAGTAGGCGCCAGGAGATTTCCATCTTCATAGGTAAAGGTGAGGTGATGTTCTGCGTCAACACACTTTCTGAGAACAGTTTCCCCTTCAGGTGTCTCTATTTCTTTGTAAGTCATGGTATTCTCGTCAACCTTCCCATCCACACCAACACAAATGAGCTGTGTCTTTTTCTCTGATTCCCCACCCTCACTAACTACCCTAATTTGGGCTTTGGCCTGTCTAATTTGCACTTGTCAATCATGATGTGATTGATGTCAACTTCAGGGCTCAGTAGGTGTTTGATGTCATGGAGCAAGGCATTCCCAAGAGCTGCGTCCAGATTTGATGAACATTCACCTCTGACAAGTTCCATAGCATATCTGGGAAACTTTAAAAGGCTGTAGTCTCCTGAAGGCCTCTTCCTAGGCTGCCATTCATCTTCTCCTTCCTGAAAATAAATGGAAAATATTAATGCGTTTTCTGTTTATTTATTTATTTATTTAATTTATTTATTTTTATTTATTTATTTATTTTATTTATTTATTTATTTATTTTATAATTATATATAATTAATATAAATAAAAGGAAACTAACCTCGCCACCAGATGAACTGCTTGTAAGTCCAGGCAACTCTGTAGGCTGTATGAAAGATCTTACTAGCTCAACTTCCTCCTGAGGTAGTACATGTTGCTGTCCTTGTTTGGCCTTCCTGTCTCTTTTGGCAGCAGCTGTGTCCACTGAAGACAGCTGGTATGCACCCTTAGGACCTGTTTTGGATCGCTGATCACGAAGGTATGCTTTTTCTTCAAGTGGCACCTTTGCATTTCGAGGGCAAACACAGATGATGTGTTCTTGTGTACACTTGTCCTTCTTACAGTATACTCTTGAATCACTGCAAGGCAAAATATCCAAAGAACAGGAACAGGCAGAAATATAAAAAAGTTGGTCCAAGTTAGCATCCAGATTTCGCTTGACACTTGCCTTAGCATGCTTGCGATTAATGTCCTTCACAAGAGTGAGTAGGTCTTTAACCTTTCTGTCAATGGATTTGTCATTAATCAAAGGCAGCCTTGGATTCACTGAAGACGAAATGAATTTTAAATCCTTGCTAACTTGCTGCACTAAGGCCCAAAAATCTGCGCCAGGGTTAGCATGATTAAGGTCATAATAGAATTGAATCAGCTGCCTGTAAGTGCTTGGTTCGGTCATTAATAATTCACAAAGACCACCTCCATACTTTTCTTCACTTTTCTTTCGGGTCAGGTATCTTGTTTTCGCTTTCAACAAGTTAATAATTTTGGGTTTGCTTTGTTTTGGTTGCACGTATGCCGCATATTGGATTTTACGCATGAAGCGACAACAGAAAAAATTAAAAACTTAAAAACTAAATTCGCATTCTGATCTTTTATCAAAATGCATTTCTTTGTGATTGTCACATTTCATAGATGAAACGACAACTACTGGATGTTTATTCGCTTTCTGGTACCAACTTTGACCACCCTAATATATATATATATATATATACTGTATATATATATATATATATATATATATATATATATATATATATATATATATATATAAATCAAACCAGTCCACGAACAAAGTTGCATACCTGAAAGGACTCATGCAAGAAGCCGGAGCAGACTTTGCATGCCTCACGGAAACTCATCTAAAGGACTGCCAGGCGAACTGTGAAAATTGTGAGTCCTGTATTGACAAAAAAGAAATACAAATTGACAACTATAACATCCTCCGAGCCGACAGAACAGTGAGACGTAAAGGAGGATGTGCTATTTACACACGCGAAAGGCACATAGCAGAAATGGTTATAAGTACCTCAAACAACTACGTAGAATGTGTAGCAGCAAAAATTGAAAAATTAAATATGGTACTAATTGTAATGTTCAGACCCCCAAACACGCCAACCTCAAAATTTTCAGATTCCATTACAGAGGTAAGAAACTTAGTAAAAGATCTACACTCTCCAACCCCAAATATTTTTCTCTGTGGTGATTTTAATTTCCCATTCATGAAATATAAAAGGATAGGAAAAATATATGTATCCACCAGGACAAGGGGGGCACACGAGAAGACCAGGAGCAGGTAAAAATGCTACTCGCTTTAGCTGATGAATTTATGTTAACGCAAGAAATAACAGAAAACACAAGAAAAAACAACTGCCTAGATTTGGTATTCACAAACAACAGTAATCTAATTGATAATGTAGAAATCTCCCCAACTATGATATCAGACCACAATATCATTGAAATAACAACTAATATAAAGGCAACAGGAAAGGAAAGAACACGCACAACAGAACGAAGCAAATTCGAAATTTTTAATTTTCACTCCAAAGCTATAAACTGGGAAGATGTGACATCCAGCATGGAAGTAATAGATTGGAAAACCATTTTCGAGGCCAAGACAACGGAAGAGATGCTAATGACGTTAGAGGAGAAGACGTTAGAAATTGTGGAAAAACATGTCCCAAAGATACAACAAAGAGGAAAGAGAAGCACGTTTGAAAGGCAAAAGAGGGCATTGTTCCGAAAGAGAAAAAGAGTGACTGCAAAATTAAGTAATTGTAAAGATAACAACATCAGAAAAATATTAAATGATAAACTACAAAGTATCGATGTCGTCATACAGGAACAAATCGAGAAGCATACAGAAAAAGAAGAAGATGACGCTATAGAAACGATAAAGGTTAACTCAAAGTACTTCTATAATTTCGCAAAAAGAAAGTCGAAAAACCAAGCGACTATCGGACCTTTAAAAAATGAGAACAGTGATTTATCTGATGATCTAACAGAAGTATCTGAAATATTAAAAGCTCAGTATGAATCATCTTTCAGTATCCCAAAAACTGACAAATTGATTTGCGATAGAAACGCGTTCTTTGAAGAAGAACCACAAGGGGAAAGTATAACGGATTTCGACTTTATGACGGATGATATTACACAAGCCATAGGGAAACTAAAAACACACTCAGCGGCAGGACCGGATAAATGGAATGCCACACTGATCAAAAACTGCAAGAATGCAATCGCTGAGCCCCTATACTGGATATGGAGACGACCATTAGACACGGGAGAAATACCGGGCATCCTGAAGAGCGCGAACATAGTCCCAATATATAAAGGAGGAGATCGATCCCAGGCCAAAAACTATAGGCCAGTGTCGCTTACATCTCATCTCACTAAAATATTTGAAAGAATAGTTAGACAGAAAATCTATGACTTTTTGGAAACTCAGAAAAAATTCAATGATAACCAACACAGGTTTCGATCGGGCAGATCATGCCTATCACAACTAATGGAACACTACAACAACATTATTGATTCACTTGAAAGTAATGAAAACTATGATGTACTATACACAGACTTTGCTAAAGCGTTCGACAAGTGTGACCACGGAATCATAATACATAAACTGAAATATATGGGAATAACAGGAAAAGTAGGGAAATGGATATATAATTTCCTTAGTGAGCGGAGGCAAGTCGTTACAGTACAAGGAGTATCTTCATCAGAATCAGAGGTCCTCAGCTCAGTACCACAAGGAACAGTATTAGCTCCATTACTCTTCATAATCATGCTAACTGACATAGATGAGGACGTTAACAGAGACAGCACAGTAACATCCTTTGCGGATGACACAAAGATCAGTAGAAAAATAAGAAACCCAGAAGACATAGGATCTCTACAAACCGACATAAACAAAATCTACAAGTGGACTGAAGACAACAATATGAAGTTTAACACCGAGAAATTTCAGCTATTACGGTACCGAAAAAGAGAAGACCTAAAGTGCATGGAATATTATACCCCAAATGGACAGGAAATTCAGAGAAATTCCAGAGCAAAAGATTTAGGGGTTGTAATGACAGATGATGCGAAATTTGAAACACAAAATAAGATAGCAGTAAACAGAGCAAAGAGAATAACGGGTCAGATATTGAGAACTTTTAAACGAAGGGATAGGAATGTAATGATTCCTCTACTGAAAACCCTGATAATACCCAAATTAGAATACTGCTCGGTCCTAACTTCCCCATTTAAAAAAGAAGACATTAGACAGCTGGAGGGGATCCAAAGAAGCTTCACAGCCAAGATCAATGGGTGCAAAGAACTAAATTACTGGGAAAGGTTACGAGAACTAGACCTATATTCACTGGAAAGGAGAAGAGAGAGATACACCATTATTTACACTTGGAAAATAATGGAGAAACTAGTCCCTAATCTTATTCTGAATCCCATAACTCCCCAAACAACGATGGAAAGTAGAAGCGGTAGACTGTGTCGTATTCCCAAATTGAAGGCGAGACAGGGAACATCCTTAACCCTGAAAGAAAATAGTTTTGTAGTGAGAGGACCAAAACTGTTTAATCAGTTGCCCAAAGACCTAAGAAACACGAAGGGAGTTGCAGTGGAAATCTTCAAAAGAAGACTAGACGCCTGGCTCAGAACAATCCCCGATGAGCCGGGCGTACCTGGCTATGTGAGGTGGAGAGCGCAAGAATCCAACTCACTACTTCACCAGGCCAACTCGAGAGGAGGGGCGACAAGCTTGACCTTCGCGAAATGAGAAATCATCACGCGGAACCTTTGTAAGGTTGTAAGGTAAGGTGTATATATATATATATATATATATATATATATATATATATATATATATATATATATATATATATATATATATATATATATATATATATATCCATGCATATAACCTATTGAGTGAAATTCAGTAAATTTAAGAAAGTGCAATACAGTTTACATAAATTATCACCAGTTTCATCCTATTCATTAATTAGCGTAAAAAGAAATACACAATTTTTTTTTCCTTTCTTTCTCTTTTCTTTACTTTCGATTGTCACAAGGGTTTTCTGACCTTTGCGTTTTATGACCTTTTTCCTGTCTTGTTTCAAAATTTCTCGAATGCCAACCGTATTTGGTTTAGATATATACGTTAAACCATGAGTCCAAATTCTCACTTAATTTGCAATTTGTGTAATCTCGATACAACTGAAAATGCAGCAATAAAATAAGATGCGATTTCTGTCAAAAACTGCACGATTTTATCTGCATGAATTTGGATGATAGGAAAATATCTCTTGTCTCGAACGCGAAACAGATCGTGAGAATCAAATTTCTGTGTGACGCATGTACAATTTAGGGCGGAGTGAAAAACTCATTTTTCGAATTCTCAAATTGGCTAGTGTGGAAAATGTGTGGAGTAGTGAGGAAATAAGCTGATATAAATTTAAAATCATAACATTAATATCTTCAGGTGCCACAATGACCTTCAATATTGAAAAAAATTGAAAAAAGCAGATTTTAACCAATAATTACAGAAGAGTTCACGATGCACAATAGACAAGAATTTATTCACACTTGTATAAAAATAGCTCAGTCAACCTTTAAAAAAAGTTTCTATTCTCTAAAAACAGTTTTCTATAGTCAGCTCACTCAGCTGTCACGTGAGTACCTCGGTTCAGTGTAGCTGTCGCTCTCGTAGCAGGTGGGTGTTCTGTTGTTGGCGTTACTCAGATAGTCTAAACTATATTTCTTATATATTTTGCATTTCTGTATTGTGTTGCCCTAAGTTTGCCATGTACTATTAACTGAAATTAACGTATAATTGATATTAGCTCTTTCTTTTTCAGATTTGTATACTTTCAAAATGTCTCGAGTTTGTGCAAAATCAACCAGGGCCTCAACTGAGTGCCCCATGTTTGGTATGGGGGAAGATTTGTGGCACAGGAATCTTCCTACATACGAAGGAGTTTTTAAATATTACTTGTTTGTAAGAAACGATTTGAAACAGAATACTAATAAAGATCCTTCAATATCTCAAATATTAGAACAAGTTGTTGATAAATTGAAAACAATTTGGGAAAGTGCTTCCGTCCCAATTCTGTCAGACAGGCGAATTGAAACAATGTTCAGAAGCTACCACGAAAAGTATCGTGTCATTATGAAGCCATACCAAAGCAGAAAAAATTCTGAAGCTTACAAAGCAAAGATTGATATGTTCAAAAAAGAAGCACACACGAAACTTTTTGACATTGCAGCGTGCAAGTGCAAAGTACTAACACAATGTTCTTGTCCCAAAGAAAAAACGGTTCCAAAGGAAGAAGTGACGTTCCTCTTAGATCAAAGGAGTGAAAGAAAATTGTTTATTGATAGAGTAGATATTACACTCTCAAAGAAAAAAGCATCTACGTTGCTAAGAAAGCAAAAAGAAGCTGTGAGGCTCACCAAAGAATCTTCACAGGAGAAATTGCAGGATACAAATGTTGAATTATCATCATCGACATCAAATAGTGAAAGTGAATCTGGCGAAATATCAGACGATACATTTCCAGAGCCAGTTAGCTCGAAGAGAAAGCTCGAACAACCTGAAGAACAATTATTCAAAAAAGGAAAACTACAAATCTACCTTCAGTGGCTACTGCTTGTGACAGGACTGCAGTTTCAGATCGAGCTGCAGCATTCATTGTTAGTGCAGTATTGCAAGATATTGGAGAAGTTTCTATTGACAATACATCTGAAGTAGTGGATAGGAGTAAAATCAGAAGAGAAAGACAAAAGAAGAGATCAGAAATTATGAAAGATCAAAATCAGGTCCCAATCAGAGGAATCTATTTTGATGGTCGAAAAGATTCTACACTTCCAAGAAAAAAAAGAGTCCAAAGTATATCAGAAGAAGGTAACAGAAGAACATATCACTTTAGTGAGAGAACCTGGTTCAGATTATTTGGGCCATTATTCTGTGAATTCTGGATCAGCTGAAGAAATATGTAAAGGAATGTTTGAGTATATTGGAAATAATGACATGAACCTGGAAAACCTTGTTGCCATTGGATGCGATGGTGCAGCAGTCAACACTGGAGAAAAGGGAGGCGTTATAAGGCTTATAGAATTGAAGCTGAAGAAGCCAGTTCAACATTTAGTGTGCCAGCTCCATGCCAATGAATTGCCATTACGCCATTTAGTTGCAAAGCTGGATGGAAAAACATCTGGCCCCCGCGGATTCACCGGTCCTATTGGCAGGGAATTAGAGAACTGTGAGAGTCTTCCTATTGTCGAGTTTGAAAGGATTGATGCTGAGGAACCAACTGTAGACTGTGAAGATCTTAGCACCGACCAAAAATATCTAATTGATATTCATCAGGCCATAACAAAGGGATATTGCTCTCCAGATCTTGCTCATCGTAGTCCAGGCAAAATGGCACATTCACGATGGCTGACTACAGCAAATCGTTTGCTTCGTCTATACGTTTCAACTGTAAGTCCATCTGAGAACCTCGTGAACATTGCTTCTTTTATAATGAAGGTCTACATCCCAATGTGGTTTTCTATTAAGCAAAGTACGTCTTTTGTCAATGGCTCAAAACATGTTTTCAAAACTATTGAACTAACAAGAACACTGAATGACGAAGTAAAGGATATTGTAAACCCTGTCATACAAAGAAATGCATTTTTTGCAAATCCAGAAAATATTCTAGCATCAATGATTCATGATGACCGCAGCGCCATAAGAGAATTAGCGTGGAGGCGAATAAAGAAAGCAAGGCAAACAAACAAGGAAAAAGTTGTGAGGCGTTTCACAGTACCTGTTATTCAATTTGAAGCTACTGATTATACTGATTTAATTAATTGGCAAAAATGCATTGTCACTGAACCACCTGTGACAAGACACCTGACAGAAAATGAGATTGAAGAATTCATAGAAAACAAGAGTACCCCTCCATTCGAGAAATTCCCTTGTCATACACAAGTAGTAGAAAGAATGGTAAAATTAGTGACTGAAGCATCATCAAAAGTATTTGGATTGAACGCGCGAGATGGCTTCATAAGATCAACACTTCAGTCACGTAAAAAAATGCCATCATTCGAAAGTAAAGCTGAATATAAAGTTTAAATAAAACATTAATAGAAAAAAACATGCGCAAGGATGGGTGGTTGGGAGGGCATGGGTGGAGCTCGACACGCAGCCACCTCCTCGTGGTGAGTTCTGGATTATTTAGATCATTAATCAAAAGAACATTGATCTAAATAAACTAAGAGCTGCGTAATTCAGTAACTATTTTGGTAATTGGAACACTTAATATATAATAATAACAAGTAAGTTTCAGTTATTGTACTAATGCAGAATATAAGAAAATCATTATATTTCACTTTTTTCGACGGCTTTGTGGCACTTGAAGATATAATTTCGCAGGACTAATATTTATGCACAGTCATTATCTATAGCACCCACATATTTTCCGCACTAGCTATATTTGAATTTCGAAAAAAAGTTTAAAAACCTCATTTTCGATCCGCCCTAAATTGTACATTGTACACAGACTGTAAACTCCTTCGCGATATTTAAAGAAATGGAGAAAGCAAACTCAAGTGTTACAAAAAAGGATGAAATAATGGGGAAACAAGAGTCCGGAAATGTCCCACTGAAAATTCGGGTGGATGAGAGAGATGAGGAGATAACGAATAACAATATAATAACGAATAACAATATAAACAATATAATACGGAATGAAGAAAAAGATGAAAGAAAAGAGATAAGTAAAAATTGCGGGGTAGTAAAACTGTCCAACGAGCGAAATGATAAAAAGATAACTAAAAACGTAGGAAATAAACAACCAAAGAAAAATAATGATAATACCAAAATTAAGAACATTGAAAATAATAAAATAACAAGAAGTAGAAGCGTAGAAAATACCGTATGTAAATACGGCAATGCATCTATGCACATCCCACATTATGTAACACACATTACACAAGTGGATATTGCAAATTTTAAAAGAAGTGCAATTTCCACCATCTTACGGTCTGCAACACCTATGCAAGATATGGAAGGTGCAAATACGGGAAAAAATGCGGTTACCACCACCCTCAAAGGAACGCAACGGGTGAACAGGAAAAACGAACATCAAAGAAGGGTACCAATTTTTTAGACGTAGCCAACACAATTCAGGTGCTAAATACTATCCAGCAAATAAAAAGTCAGCTGACAAATGTAGGAATCTGAGAGCCGGACAGAACGCACGCACAAAGACACTTCATGCGTTATGGGACAACAGGTACCGACAAAGATAAAAGGAGGCAAATTCTAGGAGGACCACAAGGCAACGAAGCCGGCACCACCATTGGAAAACGAATAAAAATAATCCTAGCCAACATTCAGAACCTTAAATCAAATCATTCCCCGGACAAAGTTTTATACCTGAAAGGACTCATGCAAGAAGCCGGAGCAGACTTTGCATGCCTCAGGGAAACTCATCTAAAGGACTGCCAGGCGAACTGTGAAAACTGTGAGTTCTGTGTTGACAAAAAAGAAATACAAATTGACAACTACAACATACTCCGAGCCGACAGAACAGTGAGACGTAAAGGAGGATGTGCTATTTACACACGCGAAAGGCATATGGCAGAAATGACTATAAGTACCTCAAACAGCTACAGAGAATACGTAGCAGCAAAAGTTGAAAAATTAAATATGGTACTAATTGTAATGTACAGAGCCCCGAACACGCCAACCTCAAAATTTTCAGATTCCATTACAGAAGTAAGAAACTGGTTAAAACATCTACACTCTCCAATTTCCCATTCATGAAATATAAAAGGATAGGAAAAAATATATGTGTAACAGGACAAGGAGGGCACACGGGAAGAACAGGAGCAGGTAAAAATGCTATTAGCTCTAGCTGATGAATTTATGTTAACACAAGAAATAACAAAACAAGAAAAAACAACTGCCTAGATTTGGTATCACAAACAACAGCAACCTAATTGATAATGTAGAAATATCTCCAACTATAATATCGGACCACAACAGTATTGAAATAACAACCAATATAAAAGCAACAGGAAAGGAAAGAACACGAACAACAGAAAGAGGCAAATTCGAAATTTTAAATTTTCACTCCAAATCTATAAACTGGGAAGATGTTGCATCCAGCATGGAAGTAATAGATTGAAAAACCATTTTCGAGGCCAAGACAACGGAAGAGATGCTAATGACTTTAGAGGAGAAGACACTGGAAATTGTGGAAAGACATGTTCCAAAAATACAACAAAGAAGAAAGAGAAGCAGGTTCGAGAGACAAAAGAGGTCATTGTCCAGAAGGAGAATGTTATTATTTTTTTTTATTGGGTTCAAAATCCCAGCTGAGCCGTGAACGGCCAAACTTTGAAGGGCCAGTTCAACCTACAGCCCAAGTTAAGCTAGATTAAAAACTTACGGACTTGGAGGTCCTATTAAGTCCTACCTCAGGGTTGCTGACTCGATGTGGGCCTACCTTAGGCCTCAGTTGCATGAATTTAAGATAAAAAACAAAAGGGGCACTATTTATGGTCTTCTTTCTAAACCTTGCAACAATAACACAACCTGCACCATTGCACGATGCAACAATTTTGTATCTAAACAACCAAACTGAATTGCAAGAGAGCTCTTTATAAGACCACACCCTGTAAGTACCGCATTCCACAAACGAGTAGAAAAAACGTGCAGCGCCCCAAAAAATAATGCCACAAGAGCCCAAAAATGTTAGCTCTAATTTAAGTGAATTTTTCACTAACTTTACAATTATGAGATGGATATATATACACCTTAACTTAATATATACAAGCAATGCTGCATCAATCAGCTTGGTCATCATATCGCCTTGGGACAACAATGGTTCTTCCTCTTCTAGATTTTCTAACACTCCCCACCGAAAAGGCATTATTGTCATTACCTTCTGCAAGTTTAGCCAAGCCTTCTCCATGAGGCTGTAACTCAAATGTTTCATCTTGACTATCCGTGGTTTTGCTGATTTCTAAAGCATAGAGTTTTTGTATAGGTCTCTTTAATTTTCCTCCTGAAGTCTTTACCAGTGCAGACCTAACTAAATTGTCTTTGCCAACAAACAACTCTTCAATTATGCCAAACTTCCAGCATTGCCTTGGTCTTTCATCCCCAATCATTACCACTTCTCCCACCTTGATACAATTTGCATTGGAGCCCTTTACATTGCCTGATGGGTAATAATTGAGTTCTGGCAAGTATTCTGTCTGCCAGCTCTTCCATAACTGATCTTGTAGCTCTTCAAGGTACCTGAACCTTCTGGTTAACTCTCCTTGAGTGCTCTGGATAGGCTGCAAGCATTGTTCTCTCTAATTTTTTTTAGTCCGTGTGCGCAAGAAATTTTCGTTGTGCATACATTTAGATTCATGGTGAAAAACTGTGCAAACTTTTCTAAGCGCTATTATCTTCAAAATGAAATATATGTAAATGTTAAATACTTAATAAATATTATTTCCATAAGGTGATAGCTTGATCATTACGGTACTATTAAATGGATATTAAAAAACTGTTTACAATATTATATATTCTTAAAAAAAAAACATTTTATCCATTCTAAAATATGAATAAAATAAAAAATAGTAAAATAAAATTCAACAAAATAAAGAAATAAAATAAAAATAACATTAATTGAAAATGACTATTTTAGTTATTATTTCTCCAAACAATTTTGGACCTTTTCCAGTTTGTGTACCGTTTTTCATATAATTTATTTTTGCTTTATAAGGCTAACTAACGAAAATATCATGACCTAACCTAACCAATCGTCAAGGGCGTACAGTTAACCTAACGATTGGTTAGGTTAGGTCGTGATATTTTCGTTAGTTAGCCTTATAAGCCTAACTAAAGAGATTGATATTATCACTCATTTTTTATCTGAAAAGAAGCAAAAATAAATTATATGAAAAATGGTACACAAACTGGAAAAGGTCCACAGTTTTTAGCATTTAACAATTTGAAATAGACTATCAAGATTAATACATGATTTAATCCATTCACAAAATAGGAATAAAATAAAAAATAATTTTATTTTTTATGAATTATGAGATAATTACAATTCGTTTTTAGGCAAAAATAAGAAAGAGAAGGTTTATATTCAATGCGTTAATGTATAAAAGAAAAAAATGCAAATGCAGAGAGTAAAAAAAATCCATATTGCGTAATTGCGCGGACGTCGGCGAAGTCGGGCGGAAGGGGTTAATACTTAAAAGAGCGACTATAGAGTGTGTTGATGCAAATGGTCAGACCTTGTGTGACGGTATATTTTTGAAATTACTTCATTTACTGTCGTGACTCATGATACGCTTGAGCCTGTGCGCATTTTATTTTGCTGTGTGCGCGGGTTTCACAACGCGTGTGCGCGCGCACACGCGCACACCTTAGAGGGAACATTGGCTGCAAGTCTTCTGGCACACTGGGGCTTGATGTTAATCGTTTACCACAAAGAAAATGATTTGGTGTCAATGGCTCTGCATCCTGCATACTGTTATAAACAAAAGTGATAGGCCTACTGTTCACCATTGCTTCTACTTCACACAAAACAGTGCAGAATTCTTCTTTGCTCAAATGAGCATTAGCTAAAAGTTTCTTTAATGGACACTTTACACTTCTCACTAGCCTTTCCCAAAATCCTCCCCACCATGGTGCTCTCTCAACAATAAACTCCCACTGTACCCCTTGGTGTGAAAAGTAGGATTGGAATCCTTCCTCTTTTAGCAAGGACCAAACTTCTTGGAGTTCCTTTGCAGCCTTTTTGAAGGTTTTTGCATTATCCGATATGATTTTATTTGGGAAACCCCTTCTGTTCACAAACCATTTAAAGGCCAAAAGAAATACATCACTACTTAAGTTGCTTACCAACTCCAAATGGATTGCTCTGGTGGTAGCACATGTGAAAAGACATATATAACCTTTGTTAGACTCCCCTTGCTCATACACATAGACTGGACTTGCGAAGTCTACTCCCACTACATCAAATGGGGCAGTATAGACACACCGTTCTCTTGGAAGTGGAGCCACCTTTTCGTAAAAGGCTTTGCACTCCAACGCTTGCAAACCACACATTTATGCAAGACCCTTTTTACTACTTGTCTAATTTTGGGAATCCAAAACTGTTGTCTGATCTCTATTATCACTTCTCTAACTCCAGCATGTAACAACTTATGATGAGTATCCAGGACCAAAAGTTCCACAAAGTGTCCCCCAAAAACACATCCAAACCCTTGAGAGCAGAATGTGTTGGACCTGTTGGTAGAACCTGTAATGGACGGCTGGTGAGCAATTCCCTCTCTTCACCAAATTTTTCCTTTTGCACATATACCACCCAGTATTGCCTAGCTTGCTGAATCTCCTTACTGTTCAGAATTCCTTCCCTTCTTGTTTCTCCCTTAATATTGTTGGTAAATCTATATACCCATGCTGTCACTCTTAACAACCTTTTCAGACTGCTAATGTCCTCAAGCCTCAATGTGGGGTCCTGCTGCATAACTTGACAACTGTTCACAGTGCATTTTCTCATTTCACTCACCCATTCTTCTTCAGCCTCGCATTCTCCTACAATAGGCTGATTAGGCTAGTTTTCACTTCCAAGTTTTAGCCACTCTGGCCCATTCCACCACAAACTTGACTGTGCAAGATCTTTCACTGAAATTCCTCGTGTTGGTAAATCAGCTGGGTTTTGGGTTCCTGGACAATGCTTCCATTGCTTGGGATCTGTGTGTGTTTGAATTTCCTCCACCCTATTGGCAACAAATGGTTTCCATTTCCTTGCCTGGCTTCTTAACCAGTGCCAAACTATATGGAGTCTGTCCAATAATAGCTTGGAATTTCATAGAGGGCCAAAGACTTTTGCACTGTAACTGCAAGCCGACTAGCAATAACTGCACCCATCAATTCCAACCTTGGAACAGAAATCCTTTTCAAAGGTGCTACTCTGCTCTTTGCAGCAACCAATCTGCAACTTACTTCCTCTTTGAATGTGCCTCTTATATAAATACAAGTTGCATAGGCTTCCTCACTTGCATCACAAAAGATGTGCAGCTCCAAATTGTCTGGACTATTGTTTAACTCTCCAAAGTACCATCTTGGGATTTCGATGTCTCCAAGATGTGCCAATTCTTTGAACCAATATTTCCACCTTACCACCATATGATCAGGTCCCAACCAAGTCCAATTTCCCAGAGGCTCTGAAACCAAATTTTTGACTTTATCACAAATGGAGCCAGGAATCCAAAAGGATCAAAGACCGTTGAAGCCAAACTAAGAGCTGTACGCTTTGTCCACATTGTCTCATTCTCAGCCAGCTCTACTAAAGATTTCCCATTGAAGGTAAACAAATCCTCTCCTTGCTGCCAAACACTGCCTAGCACTTTTGCGTCTATTGCCCACACCTTAATACCAGAATCCTCAATACTTTCTGCTGCATCAGGTACTACACAGGACTGACTCATAAACTCTTGTAATTGAGAATGATTGGTCTGCCATTTTCTAAGCCCCATGCCAGCCTCCCTCATTATAGCTCTAGCCTCCATGAATATCTGTTTAGCCATTTCTGTATTATCCACGGAACACAGCAAATCATCAACATAAAAATTTTTCCTTATGTGTTCAATAGTTATAATAATAATGTTATAATGTTTCAGACCAACAAAGACCCTAGGATCCACTCATGGCTGGTCTACCTAACTGTGTTCGTAATTGTGTATTGTGTCATAGGGTTGCCAGATTTTGATGACCGGATTAAAGGACACTCAAAACGTTTTCAAGCTGCGACTCCCAGATTCTCAGATTTATATATATATATATATATATATATATATATATAGAGAGAGAGAGAGAGAGAGAGAGAGAGAGAGAGAATGATGCTCCCAAAAAAAGTTTAAATGTTATAGGACAATAAAGGACAAGGACAAGCAGATCGAAATAAAGGACTGTCCTTTGAAATAAAGGGCGTCTGGCAACCCTAATTATTTGTGTATGTCCTCCGTGTTGGCGGAGGGGACCTACAATTTTACGTGGGTTCTGAACCACAAGAACATAAGAAATTTATGTAAAAACTGCCTGTACATTGGCAACGACCAATTTTTACCAAACTAAATAATTATCAATTTAAAACTAATTAATTATCGATTTAAAACTAAAGATAGAATCTCTGGATCCAGAGGATCAAGTCATAATAGACTACTATCCACAAATATGTTACACTCTATATCTATTTATAACTAGGCTGACCATACGTACCGTTTTGAACGGGACAGTACCGTTTGTTTTATATTTCCTGGCCGTCCCGTCGTTTTAATAAAAATGTCAATTTTGTCCCGGTTTATGTACTTACTTTTTCATGAATACAGAATATTACATAACCCCGTCCCTTTTTTGCCATCCCAATGTCCCATTTTTGTCTCAAGGAAATATGGTCAGCCTATTTATAACCGACATGCAAATATATCAGATCCAAAGAATCCAGTAAATTTCATTACGGTATCCATCAATACTAGTACCCTGCCAACCAAAAATAAGTCACGGTCCATATCGATTGTGGACCAAGTCAAAATTTACAACCATATACATTACAATATGTATACTTAGGAGGAAAAGTGTAGGTGTGGCTGTAAAGACTGTACAGTAATGTAGAAATGTGTGTGCACCCATTTTGGGTCTCCCATTTCAAGGTGTTTGTGGGGCAAGTGAAGATCATGAGGTTTTCAATACCTCACAGTACTATGGGGGGCACCGCTCGGCAGAGGAATCTCTTTAAATGGGGTGTGTAAGGACAGAGAGTATCCCCTAACCCAAGATGCTGCCTCCCTATATCCCACAACACTTGTGTTGAGCTGTGGGATCTATCACCACAAAGCCTTAATTTTACTACCTTAAACTATACCCAATCTATCAACATATGCGTCTAATCGATTTTTAAACATGTTTATAGACGTGCTACTAATTACTTCTACCGGCAAACTATTCCAGCTATTTACTATTCTATGCGTAAAAAAGTTTTTCGCAACTGCTGTCTCGAACCTTCTACTTGTCAACTTACATTATATGATTGAATTCCATATAATTTCCAAGTACTTCGCAAAAATAGATCCTGACTTTATGTACACCTTGTATGATGAATTTGAAGTTAGAATTAGGTCCTTCGACAACTTGGGTGTAGGAATGGAAAGGTATGGTATAATGTTGGTCACTATACTGGAGTCTAAATTGCCTAGCTCAGTTTTGCTTGAATTAAGTAGGGGACACTCTACAGAACATGTGTACATCCCCCTTCAGCAGATGTTAAGTCTTTAGGCACAGAATTAGCAAGACGAGAGGGAATTGAGTTTGCACAGTGGGATGTTAAACAAGGGGACAAAGGCAGGCACAGCACCAAGGTTTCTACAAAAAGGAATAGCCCAGGTAAAGTATGAACTCTACATGCATCCTCTGAGAATAAATTAAAGGGAATCAAGAAATGCATATTTTGCGAAGGCAACCACAAGTCATATAAATGTGAGGTGGCTGAGGCTTTACCTGTTGAGGAGAGAAAGGACAGGGTAACTAAGTCCACAGTATGTTTAGATGTTTTTTGAAAGGTCACAGAGCAAGGTTTTGTAAGTTTAAAATTTTGTGCAAAAAATGTCATGGCAGGCATCAGCCATTATTGTGTGAAAACACTCCTAGTAGGCCTACCCGAGAAGTAGAGACATCAGTGGCACATGCCACTGCTTTGAAAGGGAGTAAAAGTAAAGGGGGATTATTGCAAACAGCTGCAGCCTTATTAATTGGGAATGATGGAGAAACTACTGTAAGAGTGTTGTTTGATAGTGGTAGCCAGTGTAGCTTTATTAAGACCAGAATTCCAGAAAATTGAAGTTTAAAGAACTTAAGAGGAAAATTTAAGAATTTCTGGGTTTGGGGGTTCCGTTCAAAACCGAACCAAAGTTAAGAAGGTAGAAGTTCTGGTTAAGGGTTGTTACCACAAAGTCCCACTATCAAGGTCCAAGCTGTAGAGATTGAGGAACTTTGTGCTCCAGTCACTACTTGTTTAGATATGGCATGTGTCCAAGAATTGCAAGTTAAAGGAAGTAATTTAGGCAATAATAAGTTTGAAGGAACAGAAGATATTAGTCTTTTGATTGGAGCTGACTATTATTGGGATTTCATCACTGGTAATATGGTCCGCGCATCTCGAGGCCCGGTAGCTATTGAAAGTAAGCTAGGCTGGATGCTACATGGTAGCTATTGCAATGAAATGGAGGTTAAAGCTCTTTTTGTTAAGATTGAGGAGAACAGCCGTGGTTTGGAAAGGCATTTGAAAGCCTTTTGGGAACTTGAATCCATTGGCATAAAGGACAAACAGGCAAGTACAGTGAACAGTGATGTTTTAGAGCAATTTGAAAAAGGGATTGGGTTTAGAGATGGTTGCTATGAAATTGGCCTCCTTGGAAGGATTCTTGCAAACCCGGTTCAAACCTTCAGCTAGCTAATCGGAGGTTGGAGACTTCATTATACAGGCTAAGAAAAAATGAGGAGTTGTTAATTGAATACAATGAGGCCATCCTAAGCTATGTAAGGGAGGGCTATGCTGAAAGGGTGCAAGGTGAGCTGGTGAGCCAGGAGGTACATTATCTGCCACACCATGCAGTGGTACGGCAAGACAAAACTACCACCAAACTGAGGGTAGTTTTTGATGGCTCAGCCAAGGACAAAGGTGGTGTGTCCTTGAATGACTGTTTGGATGCTGGGCCAAATTTAAATGCAGATTTATTTTCCTTGTTACTGAGATTCAGGTTTGGTAGAGTAGCATTGACTGCAGATGTGAAGCAAGCCTTTTTGCGGATAAAGTTAAAACCAGAGAACAGAGATGCAGTAAGGTATCTGTGGGTGGATACGAAAGACTTGTTGGAAAATGAACCTAAGGTTCAAGCATATAGAATGGAGTCAGTGTTGTTTGGCCTCAGCTCTAGTCCATTTCTGTTGGCAGCTACTATGCAGTACCATTTTAAGAAATCTTGCTTAACTAATCTTTTAGAATTTTTCCAAAGCGTGGTTGACGTTTACGATAGACATCGGGCGGTTGATGTAGTGTATTTAGATTTTCAAAAAGCGTTTGACACTGTGCCGCACAAAAGACTCATTGAAAAAACTAAGGCTCATGGAATCAGGGGTGTAGTAATAAATTGGATAGAAGAGTGGTTGCGAGGTACGAAATAGAGGGTGGTCGTTGATGGAGCGGAGTCGTGTTGGGCTAATGTAGCGAGTGGTGTTCCTCAGGGTTCTGTATTGGGCCCCTTGTTTTTTCTTATATATATTAACGATTTAGATGTCGGCCTAGTCAGTACAGTTTCAAAGTTTGCGGATGACACGAAGCTGGGTGGTAGGGCGATTAACGACGAAGATAGCGGTAAAATCCAGGAAGATCTGAATAAAATCGTTGATTGGTCAGTCACATGGCAAATGAGATTTAACGTTGATAAGTGCAAAATTTTGCATATAGGTTCGCGTAACGGTAATTTTGCGTATAGTATGTCAGGGAAAGATTTAACAAGCGTAGAGCAGGAAAAAGATTTAGGAGTTATAGTCACTGGTGATTTAAAAGTAGCGAAACAAAGTACAGCAGCGGTCAATAAGGCGAACAAAGTGTTAGGTTTTATAGCTCGAAATTTTGAGTAGAAATCGCGCGATATTATAGTTCCTCTTTATAAATCATTAGTTAGACCCCATCTGGAGTACGCGGTCCAATTTTGGAATCCGCATATGCGCAAAGATATAGACAAAATCAAAAGAGTTCAAAGACGAGCAACTAAGATGATTCCGTCGCTTAGGTCAAAGTCGTACGAGGATAGGCTTAAGGAGTTAAAATTGACTATACTCGAGACCATGTTGATAGACGACGGTACTAACAATCCTATCCCCGTCGTCTATCAACATGATGGTGCTCCTTGTCACTATACCAAAATTGTTCAGGATTATCTAAATGGACGTTTTCCAAATCGCTGGATCGGACGCGGAAGCAACAGACCTTGGCCAGCGAGATCACCAGATTTAACCCCTTTAGATTTCTTTGCATGGGGCTTTATCAAATCGCACGTCTATCAGACGAAGATTACGAGTCTTGAAAACTTACGTACACGTATACGAACTGCTGCAGATAACATATAACCCTGCAAATGCTCCAGAATGTGTTTAGAAATGCTGCGGAACGATTTGAGCTGTGCAGGGATACTGATGGGCGTCACGTCGAATCCTACTCTTAATTATTTAATAAATGTTACCACTTTATCATTTATGATTGAATTCCATATAATTTCCAAATGCTTCACAAAAATAGATCCTGACTTTATGTACACCCGGTATAACTGCAGTAACTCCTTGACACTATCGGGATTATTAACAGGAGGTTTAGCTAAAAGTTTACGGAGGTGACTTTTAATTAAGATCTCTGGCTTACCAAACCGTTTCTTTAATATATCCAAGCCACATTATAATTAGCCTCTGTTAATGCTAATCCTGCTATTGTCTTTGCTGCTCCCCTTCCAAGAGGGACTGCAAATAATTAAACTTCTCCACCGCACTTAACACTTGACTAGAATGAACTGCTGATTGAAAACTGTCTGCCCATCCTTGCCATTCCTGAATACTCCTAGAAAATGTTTTGAGTACAAGCCTCGGTAATTGAACTGCAGATCTGTTAACCTTAACTTCATAAACACCATTTGTTGAGGGTTGTGTTTCATTATTAAACCTGGTCTCTAACTGTACTGAGCTGCTAAACTCTTTTGCTCGGTGGCATACTTTAATTATATCATCAATAATCTCTTCAAAGTAAATTATGTTATTTTCTATTTCATCCTCTTCTATAAGAGCCTCAATTTTAACATTTACTTCGCTTAGAGCAACCATTTTAGTTTCTAATATGGAAAGCTGCGCAGTCACTAAGCTTAAGTCCTTTTGCTCTATGGCAGAATCTATAGTGGCAATGACCTTTGTAATTAGACCTTTGTAGGCGCTTCTCCTTTTTTTAAACTTGTTCAATTCAGCTGCACTCATCTTCAATGCAAACAACAATTGGGCTCAATATCAAATAAGCTGAATTGGCAAAAATACTTAACCAAACTGATCAAACGCAAATTTTGCTCTTTTCAAATAAAGTGAATTGCTTGGTTGGGGTACTGACCAACCACCAGTATGGAATACCAAATTTTCACCCAAGTAACTGACGCACCGAAGTCTGCAACCTTCGCCTACGAATAATAAACCAAAATTAACCAAACCGGTAAAAATGTAGGCCCAAAACAACGACAGACGAGTGGCCAAGTTTTGCAATCGGGCGACCAAACTTTCTACCCTGGGACCTTAACTCAATTATGCTCAACCCGTCCAGGCCTAACTTGGGCTACAATTTGCACAATCAGAACTTTGCAGGAAAATAGTCACTGACTCAGTCTTGGGCTAGAATCCAGTTCTGAAGGACCATGTTATTATTTTTTTTATTGGGTTCAAAATTCCAGCTGAGCCGTGAACGGCCAAACTGTGAAGGGCCAGTTCAACCTACAGCCCAAGTTAAGTTAGATTGAAAACTTACGGACTTGGAGGTCCTATTAAGTCCTACCTCAGGGTTGCTGACTCGATGTGGGCCTACCTTAGGCCTCAGTTGCATGAAGATAAAAAACAAAAGGGGCACTATTTATGGTCTTCTTTCTAAACCCTGCAACAACAACACACCCTGCACCATTGCACGATGCAACAATCTTGTATCTAAACAACCAAATTGAATTGCAAGAAGAGCTCTCTTAAGACCACACCCTGTAAGTATCGCATTCCACAAACGAGTAGAAAAAACGCGCAGCGCCCCAAAAAATAATGCTACAAGAGCCCAAAAATGCTAGCTCTAAATTAAGTGAATTTTTCACTACCCTTACAATTATGAGATGGATATATATACAGTTTATACACCTTAACTTAATATATACAAGCAATGCTGCATCAATCAGCTTAGTCATCATATCACCTTGGGACAACAATGGTTCTTCCTCTTCTAGATTTTCTAACAGAGAAAAAGAGTGACTGCAAAATTAAGTAACTGTAAAGGTAATAACATCAGAAAAATATTAAATGATAAACTGCAAAGTATCAATTGCGTCATGCAGGAACTAGTTGAGACAGAACAAAAAGAATACGACGCTATAGAAGCGATAAAGGTTAATTCAAAGTACTTCTATAATTTTGCAAAAATGAAGTCGAAAACCATGCGACTATCGGACCTCTGAAAAACGAGAACAGTGCTTTATCTGATGATCTAACAGAAGTATCTGAAATATTAAGAGCTCAGTACAAATCATCTTTCAGTATCCCAAAAACTGACCAACTGATATGCGATAGAAACGCGTTCTTTAAAGAAGAACTACAAGGGGAAAGTATAATGGACTTCGACTTTACAACAAATGATATTACACAAGCTATAGGGAAAATAAAAGCACACTCAGCGGCAGGACCGGATAAATGGAATGCCACACTGATCAAAAACTGCAAGAATGCAATCGCTGAACCCATATATTGAATATGGAGATGATCACTAGACACCGGAGAAATACTGGGCATCCTGAAGAGCGCAAACACAGTCCCAATATATAAAGGAGGAGATCGATCCGAGGCCAAAAACTATAGGCCAGTATCGCTTACATCTCATCTCACTAAAATATTTGAAAGAATAGTTGGACAGAAAATCTATGACTTTTTGAAAACTCAGAAAAAATTAAATGATAACCAACATGGGTTTCGGTCAGTCAGATCATGCCTATCACAACTAATGGAACACTACAACAACATTATTGATGCACTGGAAAGTAATGAAAACTATGATGTAATATACACCGACTTGCCAAAGCGTTCAGAAGTGTGACCATGGAATCAAAATAAATAAACTTAAATAAATGGGAATAACAGGAAAAGTAGGGAAATAGACATATAATTTCCTTAGTGAGCGGCGGCAAGTCGTTACAGTACAAGGAGTATCTTCATCAGAATCAGAGGTCCTCAGCTCAGTACCACAAGGAACAATATTAGCTCCACTACTCTTCATAATCATGATAACTGACATAGATGAGGACGTTACCAGAGACAGCACAGTAACATCCTTTGCGGATGACACAAAGATCAGTAGAAAAATAAGAAACCCAGAAGATATAGGATCTCTACAAACCGACATGAACAGAATCTACAAGTGGACGGAAGACAACAATATGAAGTTTAAAACTGAGAAATTTCAGCTGTTATGGTACGAAAAAAGATAGGACCTAAATCCATGGAATATTATACCCCAAATGGACAGGAAATTCAGAGAAATTCCAGAGCAAAAAGATTTAGGGGTTGTAATGACTGATGATGCTAAATTTGAAACACAAAATAAGATAGCAATAAACAGAGCAAAGAGAGTAACTGGGCAGATACTGGGAACCTTTAAACGAAGGGATAGGAATATAATGATTCCTCTACTGAAAACCCTGATCATACCCAAATTGGAATACTGCTTGGTCCTAACATGCCCATATAAAAAGAAGACATTAGACAGCTAGAAGGGATTCAGAGAAGCTTCACAGCCAAGATCAACGGGTGCAAAAACTAAATTACTGGGAAAGGTTACGTGAACTAAACCTATATTCACTGGAAAGGAGAAGAGAGAGATACACCATTATTTACACTTGGAAAATAATGGAGAAACTAGTCCCTAATCTTACTCTGAACACTATAACTCCCCAAACAACAGTGGAAAGTAGAAAAGAAAGACTGTGTCGTGTTCCCAAATTAAAGGCGAGACAGGGAACATCCTTAACCATGAAAGAAAATAGTTTTGTTGTGAGAAGACCAAAACTGTTTAATCAGTTGCCCAAAGACCTAAGGAACACGAATGGTGTTGCAGTGGACATCTTGAAAAGAAGATTAGACGCCCGGCTCAGAACAATCCCCGATGAGCCGGCCGTACCTGGCTATGTGAGGTGGAGAGTACAAGAAACCAACTCACTATTTAACCAGGCCAACTCGAGAGGAGGGGCGACAGGTTGACCTTCGTGAAATGAGGAATCATCGCACGGAACCTTTGAAAGGTTGAAAGTTATAGTTGTACCAAATAATAATAATAATAATAATAATAATAATATACTCTGCTCATACAATGTTATGTTATTATTATTATTATCATTATTATTATTATTATTATCATTATTATTATTATTATTATTATTATTATTATTATTAGTAGTGTATAATAGGAAAAAGTACTTTATTTTTTCTTAATAAAGTTTCACTTTCAATTTCATTTATTTATTTATTTATTAATTTCTACATATTACACATATAGTTGCGCTCATTATTCATAGGACACTCTTGAGAACAGATAGCGACACCTGACATATTTGTTTTGTGTACTACAAACGGTTGCAACATTTATGAATGAATGTTTGGTGAGTGAGCGCTGATTGGTTGGTTGACTCATTGCCAAATGTCTTCAGAACATAATTATTTCCATTCATCACTCTGGTTTACATATTACTAAGGAAACATAAATGAATAATTAAATATAAATTCAAGAAGAGGATATATATTAACAAGGGGGATGTCAATGAAGTGAATAAAAAATGGTCTTGTAAAACTAAAAAAAATTCTTCGGACGTGATGACAGTGTTCATGGTAGTGGCAAGCATATCATCCTGAACTGAAATTTCAATGTATACAAACAGAGCCGTTGGTAGGCATTATTCTGCCCTGAGCAAGTTCCACGACTTGCACCACCCATGCCCCGCTGTATTTATGTATTTATTTATTTACATTCAATATTGAACATAGATTTAGATATTATTTTGTGTCATAACAAAGACAGAGCAAAAACCTTATATATACACATAATTCAGCGACGTGCACTCAGGGTAGGCAAGGTAGGCAGTGCCTGCCCTAGCATAAAATCTAAAAATATAAAAAAGTAACTTTTTTCGTTATTTAAACTTCATTCTTTCAGTTCCTTAATGCTTTCTCTTAAAATAGATACAAATTTCATGCTAATTCTGTCTGTAGCATTATGTGTAATGCTGAAGCAGGCACATATTGCTATGCTTTTTATCCTGCATATAAATTATAATAGCTAAATTCTTCGTAGCGCGTGCCGTCAATCCAAGCTTTTTCCTTTAAAACAATAGGAAATAAAGGCAATTTTTAACCTGCCTACGAAGCAACCCATGTAGCAACGTGGCAACGCAACTACAGTTTCGGTTTGGATTCGGAAAGTAAAGAGTAATGGGTTTATAATTGGCTGAGAAAAGACTCAACATACTTTCTACTAATGACCTATGAAGAAATTTTCAATAAAACTGAGCTACTCTTTAATATCTTGCAAACTAAAATAATAGATATTCCATATTGCATTGAAAGAATCAATGACACAATAGAATCATTAGAAGATATGCGTAAAAATTTTGGTGTTTTTTATGAGAAGTTTGAAAAGAATTGTATAGAAAATAACCTTGCTGAATCCAATTGTCGCATAAAACACCCAATTAAGGAAGAAAGAGAGAGAATTTTTTGTCTTATATTGAATGATATAATTAAACAAATGGAAGCTAGATATAACGACTTCAAAAATTTGCGGTTTATTACTTTGGATGATAGTAGGAAGTTTGCCGAAATGGCTAGTCAAGTTGATAGGGAAGCGCAAGAAAGTTTAGAAAAGAATTATGCTAACTTCTTTGATTTCGTAAGACTAAAAGCTGATTTGGCTGGAATCTATAATGCACCAATGTTACGAGACAAATCTATTAAAGATTTGCTCGTCTTCATTTTTAAAAATGAACTGGAACAAACATTTCTCGAAGCAGTGAAACTGCCGCAATTGGTCCTTACAACTCCAGCTACAACTGTTTCAGTTGAGCGAACATTTTCAGCTTTAAAAAGAATTAAAACATGCACTAGGAATCGAATGACACATGAAAGGCTTTCATCGCTTGCTTTAATCTCTATAGAAAAAGAAAGGTTCATGAAACTGGAACAAAGTACTACACACAACTTTTATGACATGGTTACAGAAATATTTCTTCAGAAGGAGAGACGAATGGAATTTATCTACAAATAATGTAAGTAAATACTTATATAACTAAAATTGTATTTTGAACTTTTAATATTTTTATTAATTACCGGGATATTAGTTGGTATAAAATAGCTATGAAATTCTGACCAGTTTTATTAAGTCGAGTAACAATGCGATGCATGCCTAATTTCTATATTTCGATGGTAATTATTGTTAATACAGTTTTCAGACCCTTTGTTGGCAATTGATTGTATTAGTGTCTACTGCCTACCCTGAGTTATTACGCACCGCACATCCCTGAGTCACACACACACATATATACCTTACCTTACAACCTTACAAAGGTTCCGCGCGATGACTTCTCATTTCGCGAAGGTCAAGCTTGTCGCCCCTCCTCTCGAGTTGGCCTGGTGAAGTAGTGAGTTGGATTCTTACGCTCTCCACCTCACATAGCCAGGTACGCCCGGCTCATCGGGGATTGTTCTGAGCCAGGCGTCTAGTCTTCTTTTGAAGATTTCCACTGCAACCCCCTTCGTGTTTCTTATATATATTATATATATATAATTATATATATATAATATATATATATATATATAGAATAACTATGAAGTAGGTACAAGAGCAATAACAGCAAACCACCTAAATGACATCTAAGAGGCAACTGAGGACTGAGAGTGAGAGACAGTTCTATTCATGTTGTGACTAGTACTTGTACATTGTACACCAACTATATGACCTTGAAAACACTCCATATGCGATCAGTGGGATAATTCTGTGACAGATGAACAGTTAATCAATTTATGTCCTATTATTTAGTAAAAGAGTCAATTTCTGAAACTTTAAGGTAAAATTGATGTAGGTAAGGGTTATTTTATTTCATTTTGGTTGGCCAATTTCAAGTTTTGACATGCAAAGAGACCTATATTTTCACTACCAAAATTGATTTGAAAAAAGTTGACAAAATTGACACACCCTAAAATATATATATATATATATATATATATATATATATATATATATATATACAGGGCTATTCAAACTGATTCACATGATTTCAAATGAGAATATTTTTTAATGTTACAAATACAGAGTGATTTGTGATACATCAACCGAAAGAAAAACTGTCCACATTTTGTCTCTCACCTCATAAATGCTCTATGTGACTTCCCCTAGTTACACGAGCAACGTCGACACGATAGTCGAATTCCTCCCATACTCGCTCCAGTATGTCCGTTGTCACTGACTCTACGGCAGTAACAATGCGAGTTCGGAGCTCATCCAAAGATGGGCAACGGTGGCACGTACACAGTATCCTTAACGTCGACGAAACTCACGCTGCACTGTGACTACCGATTTACAGCTCGAAAACTGCAACACACAAAACGCCTTCTGCTGTGCGGACGCCATTTTCACACTGAATGTTTGTTGCTAGGCTAGGCCACGGCGTGACTTTGGAGCCCTCTCGCGGTGATTTTGTAAAACTCGGAGATTTCCTCTTTCATGTGGTGTATGCCCAGTTGATGCACGGTTGATAGGTACGGAAGTATTCTCAGTTGAAATCGGATGAATCAATTTGAATAGCCCTGTATATATATATATATATATATATATATATATATATATATATATATATATATATATATATATATATATAAAGTGAACAATGAACAATAGTTTTATGTTCGAATGTCCATTTTTACATAAGAACCAAAATCGCTTAACGCGAGTTTGGATAATAATTTTACTTGTAGCTTCCTATTTTTGTTCATGTCACAACCCTACGATCTACCCTTTCTATGGTTTAGTCGTATCCATCATCCATTTTCCATTTGTTATAAAAGTTATTATAATTAATTATGAATTGTCTTGCATCTCACCCTCGACCCTAGATTATGCATACACATTGCATGTAACAGGATTGGAATCCGTAGTTGTACTTCTTAGTCATTACTACCCACTCTTTGCCTCTAATTCATCTTTTCTAATAATGACTTAAACACTATGACGTCATAAAATAACTTTATTCTCTTTACGTTCTCCATACGTACAAATTCAATAACTATGACGTCACATTTTCCCGTCATTAATTTCCCTTCATCATATCTCTAGTATTCAATGTATGAAAATTTATATATCATCATAATAAAAACTGTACACCCTATAGAAGTCATTATTTATGTTATGTAGTATAAATATAACTATTTACTCGTGTCAATCATGAAATGCAAAAAAAAACTTTCGCAGTTCGTTCGGGAACGCGAAAAAACGTTCTCGTATTATTTTTTTCATTTTTATATTTTTATTTGACCTCCCGAGATGAACTCAAAAATGCTGAGATTAAATTATCGAAATTCCGCTCATCACAGCATAATTTGAACGCTTCTAAGATAAAAAGGTCTCCTTTCGCTCTGATTCGAATTTATAACATTATAGCATATTATTTTCGTAAAATAAATTATCCCGTAAGTGCCATGTACTTTGTATTATATTTCTAACATCTTAATTGTCTATTAATATGAAACACTGTAAAAACAAGACAAAGTTATAGTAACTGTTTAATTGTAATTAACTGTAATACTTTAAATTAACAATAACTTGTAATGTACTTTAATAAAATGTAATGAACAATAACTTGTAATGTACTTCAGTGAAACTAATTAAATGTAATGATTTAATTTATAATGTAAGAATGTACTTTAATGGAATTGTAATTAAAACAATAATGAGTGAATATGAATTAATTGGTAGTTGTAATCCATAATTGTAATCGTAATTGTAATGAACCAGAATTAATACGTACTCAGTCATGTACTCAAAATTGTGCTTATGGCTATTACGAAATGATATTGCCGTCAAAATGTAGAATCGGCTATTTGTTATTTTTATATTTTTTATTCTTTTTAGTTGAAATCATGTGTTTAAAAAAAGGGGGGAAACTTAACCTTCGATTGTCTCCCCCAAACATTAGACTATATTATACTTTACTTATAAAATTACTTCACTTCTAGATTACACTTCATTATTAGACTTCTTCATATTAGCACCTCATTAGGAGGGGCAGAGGCCCCTTGCCTCCTTAACTTAAGTATTTTTAGATTCCGGCCTGAGCCTTCGTCGAAAGAGGTCGAACCTCTACCCTTGTAAATTCAGAGAAGTACCTGTATATTTTTAAGAAGTAAACCACACTTTAAGAAGTTTTTATCTTTTTCCTTCGAGCCGTGCTCGCTTCAGAACTTAGTCAGAAAAGTCGATAATTATAAAAAGAGAAGAATTAATAAGCGAGAGAAAAGAATTAGAAAGAATTATAGAAAAGTATAAAGAAGAAACATTCGTTGCAGCCTCCTAACTAGAACCCCCTTCGAATCCGAACCGACAAAGGGCCATAAAGGGGAGGGTTAACAGCTGGCGACCCTGCCAGGATAAACAAAAATTGGCGACCCTATACCAGGATAAACACATAGAAGAAGGAAGATAACAAGACTAGACCCTTTAACCAGGATCTTCACGACTCCAGGATTCTTCCAGTCTTCCAGACCCTTTACCAGGATAATAAGATTTTAACCAGAAGATTTTTAACCAAGAAGATTTTACCCAGAAGATTTTTACCCAGAAGATTTTTACCCAGAAGATTTTTACCCAGAAGATTTTTACCCAGAAGATTTTTACCCAGAAGATGTTTAACCAGAAGATTTTAGCCAGCAAGACACGTCTTCAGGACACGTCTCAAGGATTTTCCCCATAGAAACTTTTGTTAAGTACATTTTGTTTTTTTAAGTAATTTATAAACACTTGAAAAGTCCGTTTTATTAACAGTTAATATTTAGTATGGAGCCAGAATTTAACACAAAACACAGTGAACATTCAGACACCAGTGATACATTTTTTTTTAGTGAAACAGTAATTTTCACAAAAGTTAAAAGTCACAAAAGTTAATTGTAACAGAGTTAATTGTAACCGAGTTAATTTCAAGAGAGTTATTTTCAGAGTTATTTTCACTGTTATATTCAGTATAGAATAATTTTATTTTATGTACCTTCCCGTACATCAGAATGAAATGTTGTTTACATTTTTTATTCCTTTTGTTTGCAAATTTTTTTCCAATTACTGAATTGAATTGACTTGCAAATTAAGAGAGAGAGAGTTTATAGATTTAGAGAGATACTTGAAGTAATTTTGAAGTCATTTTTTTTTTAAGTCATTTTTTAAGTCATTTTTTTGAAGTCAGTTTTGAAGTCAGAAGGTTGCACCAAGAGGGTCAACCAAACCCCAGAGGTTAATCGTCTCCACTTGATAAAGATCAAATGCAGTCATTTTCCATTTTTAGTTAATCTTTACTTGACAAGCGCTCAAGTTAGACAGTTTAGTTTCATTTTCAGTTCAGAATACTTGATAAGAGGTCAAGTCAGAAGGTTGCGCCAAAACGGCCAACCGCCCCAGAGATTTATAGAGATACTTGATAAGAGTTCAAGTCAATAGGTTGCATCTAAGAGGGACAACCGCCCCAGAGATTTATAGAGATACTTGATAAGAGTTCAAGTCAATAGGTTGCATCTAAGAGGGACAACCGCCCCAGAGATTTCAGTTAGATTCGAAGTCAGAGTTAGATTCGAAGTCAGAGTTAGATTCGAAGTCAGAGTTAGATTCGAAGTCAGAGTTAGATTCGAAGTCAGAGTTAGATTCGAAGTCAGAGTTAGATTCGAAGTCAGAGAGTTTTATCTGAAGTCAGACAGTTTTAGCTCAAGTCAGACAGTTTTAGCTCAAGTCAGAGTTTATTTCAAGTCAGAGTTTTACTTGAAGTCAGAGAGATTTATTCCAAGTCATTTTTATTCCGAGTCCCAAGTTAGTTTTCAATGCAGTCAATTGAATTCAACTTTTCCTTTGTAATTTAAGAAAATGTAATTTAAGAATTTAATTCAACCTTTTTTTTTGTGTTTGTGAGAAGAAAATTGACCTATCTGTCTTTTCTTTTCATGCCATTGTTACGTATATAGATATATAGTTATGTAATTCATTAATTGCCACAAAATAGTTTTTACAATTGTTTGTAACGATTTTGGTAATTATTGTAATGTATACGTGATAATAATAGTTGTGTAACAATTAATCGATCATGTACCTAATTTATCCTGCTCTGTACGATCGGGAAATTTACCCGTATGACCGCACATATCCTACATTTCAGTCATTTAATTTTTAATAAAACTTCTACGCAATAAAACAGATGTATTTGTCTATATGCAAACAAGTTTTCAGACTAAAATATCAAATAATTCAAATTCTATCAACATTCAACGAAAAAGTATAATTTTTCTACTTAACAGGCAAAAAATTATTAAACCTTTTTAATATTTTTTTTTATTATATAAAAATAATTTTTAATATAAAATTCAATTGAAATTATTAAAAGAAAAGATTGTTCGAAATGCTTCCCTTTCATTTCAATAACTTTTTTATTCTTGATCGAAATTTATCTATGATTCGATTTACTTTTATTTTTTTAGAATATTATAAAATTGTATTTAGCTCGTGGAAATGCATAATTGATTCATATTTTTAATTTGTATTTTTTTATTTTTCTTTTGCTCAATTAATCATGAGTAACTGTCCTTAAATTGTTATTGTACCATTTGTAAAGTATCAAACGAAAATTATAGTCAAATTGACATACTACTACAGTATATGATTGTGAATTTCAGTAGTCGAATTTAATCTGTGTCTCGAAATTATAAACATAAATACACATTTGACCACAGGTCTATACATCATCCACTACGTAATTCGATTTGTACCTACAACAGTCAATAAAAATGCATGCACACTATATATATACTATATATATATACAAACCTGATGCTAAAATCATTAAATATCACAAAAAAACTATTTCATTACGTAAGTGCAACTTATGCTATTTAGTCTTAATCATTTTTTGCTTACTATATATAAATTCTCGCTCATGCATTTATACAGTTAATTTAACAATCTGTCTCGAAATTATCAGCTACACACTTTATACCTAGTACACAAAAATACACACTAGACCACAGGTCTATACATCATCCATTACGTAATTCTATTTTTACCTACACTAGTCAATAAAAATTAGCTTATAGCTTGTATGATTTATATTTTTCCCTCTTACCTATTCATTATGAATATAATTTATCCCACAGAAGAAAAAAAATAAAATTTTCTAAAAAATTTTAACCATATCATTCTTTGTCTAACTTAATTGTTTGTCTAAATTAACGTACTAATCCTTTTATTCTGTTTGTATAAAAGTCGTTTTAATCTTTGATTTTTTTAAATATTTTGTAAGCAAGTGTCATTTTAAAAATTTGATTACTCTGCATTGTACTCAACTACCCGAACTCATTCTGTATAAAATTTCTATTGTAAAGAATGTCGTCATTACTTACGATGTTATTTTCTCATTTGTATTGTATTAATGGTACCCTATTAAATTATTGTATAAATATCATTTTTAAAAGGGGAGAGTAATGTAAAAAGTGAACAATGAACAATAGTTTTATGTTCGAATGTCCATTTTTACATAAGAACCAAAATCGCTTAACGCGAGTTTGGATAATAATTTTACTTGTAGCTTCCTATTTTTGTTCATGTCACAACCCTACGATCTACCCTTTCTATGGTTTAGTCGTATCCATCATCCATTTTCCATTTGTTATAAAAGTTATTAAGTAATTATTATTAATTGAATTATTTATGCTTGGCCATCTCACCCTCGACCTAGATTATGCATACACATTGCATGTAACAGATTGGAACCCGTAGTTGTACTTCTTAGTCATTACTACCCACTCTTTGCCTCTAATTCATCTTTTCTAATAATGACTTAAACACTATGACGTCATAAAATACTTTAGTTCTCTTTACGTTTCTCCATACGTACAAATTCAATAACTATGACGTCCACATTTTCCCGTCATTATTTCCCTTCATCATATCTCTAGTATTCAATGTATGAAAATTATATATCATCATAGTAAAAACTGTACACCCTATAGAAGGTCATTATTTATGTTATTAGTATAAATATAACTATTTACTCGTGTCCAATCATGAAATGCAAAAAAAACTTTCGCAGTTTCGTTCGGGAACGCGAAAAAAACGTTCTCGTGTATTATTTTTTTTCATTTTTATATTTTTATTTGACCTCCCGAGTGAACTCAAAAATGCTGAGATTAATTTCGAAATTCCGTCATCACAGCATAATTTGAACGCTTCTAAGATAAAAAAGGTCTCCTTTCGCTCTGATTCGAATTATAACATTATAGCATATTATTTCGTAAAATAAATTATCCCGTAAGTGCCATGTACTTTGTATTATATTTCTAACATCTTAATTGTCTATTAATATGAAACACTGTAAAAACAAGACAAAGTTATAGTAACTGTTTAATTGTAATTAACTGTAATACTTTAAATTAACAATAACTTGTAATGTACTTTAATAAACTGTAATGCAATAACTTGTAATGTACTTCAGTGAAACTAATTAAATGTAATGATTTAATTTATAATGTAAGAATGTACTTTAATGGAATTGTAATTAAAACAATAATGAGTGAATATGAATTAATGGTAGTTGTAATCCATAATTGTAATCGTAATTGTAATGAACCAGAATTAATACGTACTCAGTCATGTACTCAAAATTGTGCTTATGGCTATTACGAAATGATATTGCCGTCAAAAATGTAGAATCGGCTATTTGTTATTTTTATTTTTTTATTCTTTTTAGTTGAAATCATGTGTTTAAAAAGGGGGGAAACTTAACCTTCGATTGTCTCCCCCAAACATTAGACTATATTATACTTTACTTATAAAATTACTTCACTTCTAGATTACACTTCATTATTAGACTTCTTCATATAGCACCTCATTAGGAGGGGCAGAGGCCCCTTGCCTCCTTAACTTAAGTATTTTTAGATTCCGGCCTGAGCCTTCGTCGAAAGGGTCGAACCCTACCCTTGTAAATTCAGAGAAGTACCTGTATATTTTTAAGAAGTAACCACACTTTAAGAAGTTTTTATCTTTTTCCTTCGAGCCGTGCTCGCTTCAGAACTTAGTCAGAAAAGTCGATAATTAAAAAGAAAGAATTAATAAGCGAGAGAAAAGAATTAGAAAGAATTATAGAAAAGTATAAAGAAGAAACATTCGTTGCAGCCTCCTAACTAGAACCCCCTTCGAATCCGAACCGACAAAGGGCCATAAAGGGGGGTTAACAGCTGGCGACCCTGCCAGGATAAACAAAAATTGGCGACCCTATACCAGGATAAACACATAGAAGAAGGAAGATAACAAGACTAGACCCTTTAACCAGGATCTTCACGACTCCAGGATTCTTCCAGTCTTCCAGACCCTTTACCAGGATAATAAGATTTTTAACCAGAAGATTTTTAACCCAGAAGATTTTTAACCCAGAAGATTTTTAACCCAGAAGATTTTTAACCCAGAAGATTTTTAACCCAGAAGATTTTTAACCCAGAAGATTTTTAACCCAGAAGATTTTTAACCAGAAGATTTTAGCCAGCAAGACACGTCTTCAGGACATCTCAAGGATTTTCCCCATAGAAACTTTTGTTAAGTACATTTGTTTTTTTAAGTAATTTATAAACACTTGAAAAGTCCGTTTATTAACAGTTAATATTTAGTATGGAGCCAGAATTTAACACAAAACACAGTGAACATTCAGACACCAGTGATACATTTTTTTTTAGTGAAACAGTATTTTCACAAAAGTAAAAGTCACAAAAGTTAATTGTAACAGAGTTAATTGTAACCGAGTTAATTTCAAGAGAGTTATTTTCAGAGTATTTTCACTGTTATATTCAGTATAGAATAATTTTATTTTATGTACCTTCCCGTACATCAGAATGAAATGTTGTTTACATTTTTTATTCCTTTTGTTTGCAAATTTTTTTCCAATTACTGAATTGAATTGACTGCAAATTAAGAGAGAAGTTTATAGATTTAGAGAGATACTTGAAGTAATTTTGAAGTCATTTTTTTTTTAAGTCATTTTTAAGTCATTTTTTTGAAGTCAGTTTTGAAGTCAGAAGGTTGCACCAAGAGGGTCAACCAAACCCCAGAGGTTAATCGTCTCCACTTGATAAGATCAAATGCAGTCATTTTCCATTTTTAGTTAATCTTTACTTGACAAGCGCTCAAGTTAGACAGTTTAGTTTCATTTCAGTTCAGAATACTTGATAAGAGGTCAGTCAGAAGGTTGCGCCAAAACGGCCAACCGCCCCAGAGATTTATAGAGATACTTGATAAGAGTTCAAGTCAATAGGTTGCATCTAAGAGGGACAACCGCCCCAGAGATTTATAGAGATACTTGATAAGAGTTCAAGTCAATAGGTTGCATCTAAGAGGGACCACCGCCCCAGAGATTTCAGTTAGATTCGAAGTCAGAGTTAGATTCGAAGTCAGAGTTAGATTCGAAGTCAGAGTTAGATTCGAAGTCAGAGTTTAGATTCGAAGTCAGAGTTAGATTCGAAGTCAGAGTTAGATTCGAAGTCAGAGAGTTTTATCTGAAGTCAGACAGTTTTAGCTCAAGTCAGACAGTTTTAGCTCAAGTCAGAGTTTATTTCAAGTCAGAGTTTTACTTGAAGTCAGAGAGATTTATTCCAAGTCATTTTTATTCCGAGTCCCAAGTTAGTTTTCAATGCAGTCAATTGAATTCAACTTTTCCTTTGTAATTTAAGAAAATGTAATTTAAGAATTTAATTCAACCTTTTTTTTTGTTGTTTGTGAGAAGAAAATTGACCTATCTGTCTTTTCTTTTCATGCCATTGTTACGTATATAGAATATATAGTTTGTATAATCATAATTGCCACAAAATAGTTTTTACAATTGTTTGTAACGATTTTGGTAATTATTGAATGTATACGTGATAATAATAGTTGTGTAACAATTAAATCGATCATGTACCTAATTTATCCTGCTCTGTACGATCGGGAAATTTACCCGTATGACCGCACATATCCTACATTTCAGTCATTTAATTTTTAAAAACTTCTACGCATAAAACAGATGTATTTGTCTATATGCAAACAAAGTTTTCAGACTAAAATATCAAATAATTCAAATTCTATCAACATTCAACGAAAAGTATAAATTTTTCTACTTAACAGGCAAAAAATTATTAAACCTTTTTAATATTTTTTTTTATTATATAAAAATATTTTTAATATAAATTCAATTGAAATTATTAAAAGAAGATTGTTCGAAATGCTTCCCTTTCATTTCAATAACTTTTTTATTCTTGATCGAAATTTATCTATGATTCGATTTACTTTTATTTTTTTAGAATATTATAAAATTGTATTTAGCTCGTGGAAATGCATAATTGATTCATATTTTTAATTGTATTTTTTTTTTATTTTTCTTTTGCTCAATTAATCATGAGTAACTGTCCTTAAATTGTTATTGTACCCATTTGTAAAGTATCAAACGAAAATTATAGTCAAATTGACATACTACTACAGTATATGATGTGAATTTCAGTAGTCGAATTTAATCTGTGTCTCGAAATTATAAACATAAATACACATTGACCACAGGTCTATACATCATCCACTACGTAATTCGATTTGTACCTACAACAGTCAATAAATGCATGCACACTATATATACTATATATATATACAAACCTGATGCTAAAATCATTAAATATCACAAAAAAAAACTATTTCATTACGTAAGTGCAACTTATGCTATTTAGTCTTAATCATTTTTTGCTTACTATATATAAATTCTCGCTCATGCATTTTACAGTTAATTTAACAATCTGTCTCGAAATTATCAGCTACACACTTTATACCTAGTACACAAAAATACACACTAGACCACAGGTCTATACATCATCCATTACGTAATTCTATTTTTACCTACACTAGTCAATAAAAATTAGCTTATAGCTTGTATGATTTATATTTTTCCCTCTTACCTATTCATTATGAATATAATTTATCCCACAGAAGAAAAAAAATAAAATTTTCTAAAAAATTTTAACCATATCTTCTTTGTCTAACTTAATTGTTTGTCTAAATTAACGTACTAATCCTTTTATTCTGTTTGTATAAAAGTCGTTTTAATCTTTGATTTTTTTAAATATTTTGTAAGCAAGTGTCATTTTAAAAATTTGATTACTCTGCATTGTACTCAACTACCCGAACTCATTCTGTATAAAATTTCTATTGTAAAGAATGTCGTCATTACTTACGATGTTATTTTCTCATTTGTATTGTATTAATGGTACCCTATTAAATTATTGTATAAATATCATTTTTAAAAGGGGAGAGTAATGTAAAAGTGAACAATGAACAATAGTTTTATGTTCGAATGTCCATTTTTACATAAGAACCAAAATCGCTTAACGCGAGTTTGGATAATAATTTTACTTGTAGCTTCCTATTTTTGTTCATGTCACAACCCTACGATCTACCCTTTCTATGGTTTAGTCGTATCCATCATCCATTTTCCATTTGTTATAAAAGTTATTATAATTAATTATGAATTGTCTTGCATCTCACCCTCGACCCTAGATTATGCATACACATTGCATGTAACAGGATTGGAACCCGTAGTTGTACTTCTTAGTCATTACTACCCACTCTTTGCCTCTAATTCATCTTTTCTAATAATGACTTAAACACTATGACGTCATAAAATAACTTTATTCTCTTTACGTTCTCCATACGTACAAATTCAATAACTATGACGTCACATTTTCCCGTCATTAATTTCCCTTCATCATATCTCTAGTATTCAATGTATGAAAATTTATATATCATCATAATAAAAACTGTACACCCTATAGAAGTCATTATTTATGTTATGTAGTATAAATATAACTATTTACTCGTGTCAATCATGAAATGCAAAAAAAACTTTCGCAGTTCGTTCGGGAACGCGAAAAAACGTTCTCGTATTATTTTTTTCATTTTTATATTTTTATTTGACCTCCCGAGATGAACTCAAAAATGCTGAGATTAAATTATCGAAATTCCGCTCATCACAGCATAATTTGAACGCTTCTAAGATAAAAAAGGTCTCCTTTCGCTCTGATTCGAATTTATAACATTATAGCATATTATTTCGTAAAATAAATTATCCCGTAAGTGCCATGTACTTTGTATTATATTTCTAACATCTTAATTGTCTATTAATATGAAACACTGTAAAAACAAGACAAAGTTATAGTAACTGTTTAATTGTAATTAACTGTAATACTTTAAATTAACAATAACTTGTAATGTACTTTAATAAAACTGTAATGAACAATAACTTGTAATGTACTTCAGTGAAACTAATTAAATGTAATGATTTAATTTATAATGTAAGAATGTACTTTAATGGAATTGTAATTAAAACAATAATGAGTGAATATGAATTAATTGGTAGTTGTAATCCATAATTGTAATCGTAATTGTAATGAACCAGAATTAATACGTACTCAGTCATGTACTCAAAATTGTGCTTATGGCTATTACGAAATGATATTGCCGTAAAAAATGTAGAATCGGCTATTTGTTATTTTTATATTTTTTATTCTTTTTAGTTGAAATCATGTGTTTAAAAAAAGGGGGGAAACTTAACCTTCGATTGTCTCCCCCAAACATTAGACTATATTATACTTTACTTATAAAATTACTTCACTTCTAGATTACACTTCATTATTAGACTTCTTCATATTAGCACCTCATTAGGGGCAGAGGCCCCTTGCCTCCTTAACTTAAGTATTTTTAGATTCCGGCCTGAGCCTTCGTCGAAAGAGGTCGAACCTCTACCCTTGTAAATTCAGAGAAGTACCTGTATATTTTTAAGAAGTAAACCACACTTTAAGAAGTTTTTATCTTTTTCCTTCGAGCCGTGCTCGCTTCAGAACTTAGTCAGAAAAGTCGATAATTATAAAAAGAGAAGAATTAATAAGCGAGAGAAAAGAATAGAAAAGAATTATAGAAAAGTATAAAGAAGAAACATTCGTTGCAGCCTCCTAACTAGAACCCCCTTCGAATCCGAACCGACAAAGGGCCATAAAGGGGAGGGTTAACAGCTGGCGACCCTGCCAGGATAAACAAAAATTGGCGACCCTATACCAGGATAAACACATAGAAGAAGGAAGATAACAAGACTAGACCCTTTAACCAGGATCTTCACGACTCCAGGATTCTTCCAGTCTTCCAGACCCTTTACCAGGATAATAAGATTTTAACCAGAAGATTTTTAACCAAGAAGATTTTACCCAGAAGATTTTACCCAGAAGATTTTTACCAGAAGATTTTTACCCAGAAGATTTTTACCCAGAAGATTTTTACCCAGAAGATGTTTAACCAGAAGATTTTAGCCAGCAAGACACGTCTTCAGGACACGTCTCAAGGATTTTCCCCATAGAAACTTTTGTTAAGTACATTTTGTTTTTTTAAGTAATTTATAAACACTTGAAAAGTCCGTTTTATTAACAGTTAATATTTAGTATGGAGCCAGAATTTAACACAAAACACAGTGAACATTCAGACACCAGTGATACATTTTTTTTTAGTGAAACAGTAATTTTCACAAAAGTTAAAAGTCACAAAAGTTAATTGTAACAGAGTTAATTGTAACCGAGTTAATTTCAAGAGAGTTATTTTCAGAGTTATTTTCACTGTTATATTCAGTATAGAATAATTTATTTTATGTACCTTCCCGTACATCAGAATGAAATGTTGTTTACATTTTTTATTCTTTTGTTTGCAAATTTTTTTCCAATTACTGAATTGAATTGACTTGCAAATTAAGAGAGAGAGAGTTTATAGATTTAGAGAGATACTTGAAGTAATTTTGAAGTCATTTTTTTTTTAAGTCATTTTAAGTCATTTTTTTGAAGTCAGTTTTGAAGTCAGAAGGTTGCACCAAGAGGGTCAACCAAACCCCAGAGGTTAATCGTCTCCACTTGATAAAGATCAAATGCAGTCATTTTCCATTTTTAGTTAATCTTTACTTGACAAGCGCTCAAGTTAGACAGTTTAGTTTCATTTTCAGTTCAGAATACTTGATAAGAGGTCAAGTCAGAAGGTTGCGCCAAAACGGCCAACCGCCCCAGAGATTTATAGAGATACTTGATAAGAGTTCAAGTCAATAGGTTGCATCTAAGAGGGACAACCGCCCCAGAGATTTATAGAGATACTTGATAAGAGTTCAAGTCAATAGGTTGCATCTAAGAGGGACAACCGCCCCAGAGATTTCAGTTAGATTCGAAGTCAGAGTTAGATTCGAAGTCAGAGTTAGATTCGAAGTCAGAGTTAGATTCGAAGTCAGAGTTAGATTCGAAGTCAGAGTTAGATTCGAAGTCAGAGTTAGATTCGAAGTCAGAGTTAGATTCGAAGTCAGAGAGTTTTATCTGAAGTCAGACAGTTTTAGCTCAAGTCAGACAGTTTTAGCTCAAGTCAGAGTTTATTTCAAGTCAGAGTTTTACTTGAAGTCAGAGAGATTTATTCCAAGTCATTTTTATTCCGAGTCCCAAGTTAGTTTTCAATGCAGTCAATTGAATTCAACTTTTCCTTTGTAATTTAAGAAAATGTAATTTAAGAATTTAATTCAACCTTTTTTTTGTGTTTGTGAGAAGAAAATTGACCTATCTGTCTTTTCTTTTCATGCCATTGTTAGTATATAGATATATAGTTATGTAATTCATTAATTGCCACAAAATAGTTTTACAATTGTTTGTAACGATTTTGGTAATTATTGTAATGTATACGTGATAATAATAGTTGTGTAACAATTAATCGATCATGTACTATTTATCCTGCTCTGTACGATCGGGAAATTTACCCGTATGAGCACATATCCTACATTTCAGTCATTTAATTTTTAATAAAACTTCTACGCAATAAAACAGATGTATTTGTCTATATGCAAACAAGTTTTCAGACTAAAATATCAAATAATTCAAATTCTATCAACATTCAACGAAAAAGTATAATTTTTCTACTTAACAGGCAAAAATATTAAACCTTTTTAATATTTTTTTTTATTATATAAAATAATTTTTAATATAAAATTCATTGAAATTATTAAAAGAAAAGATTGTTCGAAATGCTTCCCTTTCATTTCAATAACTTTTTTATTCTTGATCGAAATTTATCTATGATTCGATTTACTTATTTTTTTTAGAATATTATAAAATTGTATTTAGCTCGTGGAAATGCATAATTGATTCATATTTTTAATTTGTATTTTTTTTTATTTTTCTTTTGCTCAAATTAATCATGAGTAACTGTCCTTAAATTGTTATTGTACCATTTGTAAAGTATCAAACGAAAATTATAGTCAAATTGACATACTACTACAGTATATGATTGTGAATTTCAGTAGTCGAATTTAATCTGTGTCTCGAAATTATAAACATAAATACACATTTGACCACAGGTCTATACATCATCCACTACGTAATCGATTTTGTACCTACAACAGTCAATAAAAATGCATGCACACTATATATATACTATATATATATACAACCTGATGCTAAAATCATTAAATATCACAAAAAAACTATTTCATTACGTAAGTGCAACTTATGCTATTTAGTCTTAATCATTTTTTGCTTACTATATATAAATTCTCGCTCATGCATTATACAGTTAATTTAACATCTGTCTCGAAATTATCAGCTACACACTTTATACCTAGTACACAAAAATACACACTAGACCACAGGTCTATACATCATCCATTACGTAATTCTATTTTTACCTACACTAGTCAATAAAATTAGCTTTAAGCTTGTATGTATGATTTATATTTTTCCCTTTTACCTATTCATTATGAATATAATTTATCCCACAGAAGAAAAAAAAATAAAATTTTATAAAAATTTTTAACCATATCATTCTTTGTCTAACTTAATTGTTTGTCTAAATTAACGTACTAATCCTTTTATTCTGTTTGTATAAAAGTCGTTTTAATCTTTGATTTTTTTAAATATTTTGTAAGCAAGTGTCATTTTAAAAATTTGATTACTCTGCATTGTACTCAACTACCCGAACTCATTCTGTATAAAATTTCTATTGCAAAGAATGTCGTCATTACTTACGATGTTATTTTCTCATTTGTATTGTAGTAATGGTACCTTATTAAATTATTGTATAAATATCATTTTAAAAGGGGAGAGTAATGTAAAAAGTGAACAATGAACAATAGTTTTATGTTCGAATGTCCATTTTTACATAAGAACCAAAAATCGCTTAACGCGAGTTTGGATAATAATTTACTTGTAGCTTCCTATTTTTTGTTCATGTCACAACCCTACGATCTACCCTTTCTATGTTTAGTCGTATCCATCACCATTTTCCATTTGTTATAAAAGTTATTATAATTAATTATGAATTGTCTTGCATCTCACCCTCGACCCTAGATTATGCATACACATTGCATGTAACAGGATTGGAACCCGTAGTTGTACTTCTTAGTCATTACTACCACTCTTTGCCTCTAATTCATCTTTTCTAATAATGACTTAAACACTATGACGTCATAAAATAACTTTATTTCTTTACGTTCTCCTACGTACAAATTCAATAACTATGACGTCACATTTTCCCGTCATTAATTTCCCTTCATCATATCTCTAGTATTCAATGTATGAAAATTTATATATCATCATAATAAAAACTGTACACCCTATAGAAGTCATTATTTATGTTATGTAGTATAAATATAACTATTTACTCGTGTCAATCATGAAATGCAAAAAAAAAACTTTCGCAGTTCGTTCGGGAACGCGAAAAAAACGTTCTCGTTTATTTTTCATTTTTATATTTTATTTGACCTCCCGAGATGAACTCAAAAATGCTGAGATTAAATTATCGAAATTCCCTCATCACAGCATAATTTGAACGCTTCTAAGATAAAAAAAGGTCTCCTTTCGCTCTGATTCGAATTTATAACATTATAGCATATTATTTCGTAAAATAAATTATCCCGTAAGTGCCATGTACTTTGTATTATATTTCTAACATCTTAATTGTCTATTAATATGAAACACTGTAAAAACAAGACAAAGTTATAGTAACTGTTTAATTGTAATTAACTGTAATACTTTAAATTAACAAAACTTGTAATGTACTTTAATAAAACTGTAATGAACAATAACTTGTAATGTACTTCAGTGAAACTAATTAAATGTAATGATTTAATTTATAATGTAAGAATGTACTTTAATGGAATTGTAATTAAAACAATAATGAGTGAATATGAATTAATTGGTAGTTGTAATCCATAATTGTAATCGTAATTGTAATGAACCAGAATTAATACGTACTCAGTCATGTACTCAAAATTGTGCTTATGGCTATTACGAAATGATATTGCCGTCAAAAATGTAGAATCGGCTATTTGTTATTTTTATATTTTTTATTCTTTTTAGTTGAAATCATGTGTTTAAAAAAAGGGGGAACTTAACCTTCGATTGTCTCCCCCAAACATTAGACTATATTATACTTTACTTATAAAATTACTTCACTTCTAGATTACACTTCATTATTAGACTTCTTCATATTAGCACCTCATTAGGAGGGGCAGAGGCCCCTTGCCTCCTTAACTTAAGTATTTTTAGATTCCGGCCTGAGCCTTCGTCGAAAGAGGTCGAACCTCTACCCTTGTAAATTCAGAGAAGTACCTGTATATTTTTAAGAAGAGTAACCACACTTAAGAAGTTTTTATCTTTTTCCTTCGAGCCGTGCTCGCTTCAGAACTTAGTCAGAAAAGTCGATAATTATAAAAAGAGAAGAATTAATAAGCGAGAGAAAAGAATTAGAAAGAATTATAGAAAAGTATAAAGAAGAAACATTCGTTGCAGCCTCCTAACTAGAACCCCCTTCGAATCCGAACCGACAAAGGGCCATAAAGGGGAGGGTTAACAGCTGGCGACCCTGCCAGGATAAACAAAAATTGGCGACCCTATACCAGGATAAACACATAGAAGAAGGAAGATAACAAGACTAGACCCTTTAACCAGGATCTTCACGACTCCAGGATTCTTCCAGTCTTCCAGACCCTTTACCAGGATAATAAGATTTTAACCAGAAGATTTTAACCAAGAAGATTTTACCCAGAAGATTTTTACCCAGAAGATTTTTACCCAGAAGATTTTTACCCAGAAGATTTTTACCCAGAAGATTTTTACCCAGAAGATGTTTAACCAGAAGATTTTAGCCAGCAAGACACGTCTTCAGGACACGTCTCAAGGATTTTCCCATAGAAACTTTTGTTAAGTACATTTTGTTTTTTTAAGTAATTTATAAACACTTGAAAAGTCCGTTTTTATTAACAGTTAATATTTAGTTATGGAGCCAGAATTTAACACAAAACACAGTGAACATTCAGACACCAGTGATACATTTTTTTTTAGTGAAACAGTAATTTCACAAAAGTTAAAAGTCACAAAAGTTAATTGTAACAGAGTTAATTGTAACCGAGTTAATTTCAAGAGAGTTATTTTCAGAGTTATTTTCACTGTTATATTCAGTATAGAATAATTTTATTTATGTACCTTCCCGTACATCAGAATGAAATGTTGTTTACATTTTTTATTCCTTTTGTTTGCAAATTTTTTTCCAATTACTGAATTGAATTGACTTGCAAATTAAGAGAGAGAGAGTTTATAGATTTAGAGAGATACTTGAAGTAATTTTGAAGTCATTTTTTTTTTAAGTCATTTTTTAAGTCATTTTTTGAAGTCAGTTTTGAAGTCAGAAGGTTGCACCAAGAGGGTCAACCAAACCCCAGAGGTTAATCGTCTCCACTTGATAAGATCAAATGCAGTCATTTTCCATTTTTAGTTAATCTTACTTGACAAGCGCTCAAGTTAGACAGTTTAGTTTCATTTTCAGTTCAGAATACTTGATAAGAGGTCAAGTCAGAAGGTTGCGCCAAAACGGCCAACCGCCCCAGAGATTTATAGAGATACTTATAGAGCAATAATTAGAGATTATAGAGATCTTTAAGTCAATAGGTTGCATCTAAGAGGGACAACCGCCCCAGAGATTTATAGAGATACTTGATAAGAGTTCAAGTCAATAGGTTGCATCTAAGAGGGACAACCGCCCCAGAGATTTCAGTTAGATTCGAAGTCAGAGTTAGATTCGAAGTCAGAGTTAGATTCGAAGTCAGAGTTAGATTCGAAGTCAGAGTTAGATTCGAAGTCAGAGTTAGATTCGAAGTCAGAGTTAGATTCGAAGTCAGAGAGTTTTATCTGAAGTCAGACAGTTTTAGCTCAAGTCAGACAGTTTTAGCTCAAGTCAGAGTTTATTTCAAGTCAGAGTTTTACTTGAAGTCAGAGAGATTTATTCCAAGTCATTTTTATTCCGAGTCCAAGTTAGTTTTCAATGCAGTCAATTGAATTCAACTTTTCCTTTGTAATTTAAGAAAATGTAATTTAAGAATTTAATTCAACCTTTTTTTTTGTGTTTGTGAGAAGAAAATTGACCTATCTGTCTTTTCTTTTCATGCCATTGTACGTATATAGATATATAGTTATGTAATCATTATTGCACAAAATAGTTTTTACAATTGTTTGTAACGATTTTGGTATTATTGTAATGTATACGTGATAATAATAGTTGTTGTAACAATTAATCGATCATTGTACCTAATTTATCCTGCTCTGTACGATCGGGAAATTTACCCGTATGACCGCACATATCCTACATTTCAGTCATTTAATTTTAATAAAACTTCTACGCATAAAACAGATGTATTTGTCTATATGCAAACAAGTTTTCAGACTAAAATATCAAATAATTCAAATTCTATCAACATTCAACGAAAAAGTATAATTTTTCTACTTAACAGGCAAAAAATTATTAAACCTTTTTAATATTTTTTTTTATTATATAAAAATAATTTTTAATATAATTCAATTGAAATTATTAAAGAAAAGATTGTTCGAAATGCTTCCCTTTCATTTCAATAACTTTTTATTCTTGATCGAAATTTATCTATGATTCGATTTATTTTTATTTTTAGAATATTATAAAATTGTATTTAGCTCGTGGAAATGCATAATTGATTCATATTTTTATTTGTTTTTTTTATTTTTCTTTTGCTCAATTAATCATGAGTAACTGTCCTAAATTGTTATTGTACCATTTGTAAAGTATCAAACGAAAATTATAGTCAAATTGACATACTACTACAGTATATGATTGTGAATTTCAGTAGTCGAATTTAATCTGTGTCTCGAAATTATAAACATAAATACCACATTTGACCACAGGTCTATACATCATCCACTACGTATTCGATTTGTACCTACAACAGTCAAAAAAATGCATGCACACTATATATACTATATATATATACAAACCTGATGCTAAAATCATTAAATATCACAAAAAAACTATTTCATTACGTAAGTGCAACTTATGCTATTTAGTCTTAATCATTTTTTGCTTACTATATATAAATTCTCGCTCATGCATTTATACAGTTAATTTAACAATCTGTCTCGAAATTATCAGCTACACACTTTATACCTAGTACACAAAAATACACACTAGACCACAGGTCTATACATCATCCATTACGTAATTCTATTTTTACTACACTAGTCAATAAAAATTAGCTTATAGCTTGTATGATTTATATTTTTCCTCTTACCTATTCATTATGAATATAATTTATCCACAGAAGAAAAAAAATAAAATTTTCTAAAAAAATTTTAACCATATCATTCGTTCTAACTTAATTGTTTGTGACATTAAAATAACGTACTAATCCTTTATTTCTGTTTGTATAAAAGTCGTTTTAATCTTTGATTTTTTTAAATATTTTGTAAGCAGTGTCATTTTAAAAATTTGATTACTCTCATTGTACTCAACTACCCGAACTCCATTCTGTATAAAATTTCTATTGTAAAGAATGTCGTCATTACTTACGATGTTATTTCTCATTTGTATTGTATTAATGGTACCCTATTAAATTATTGTATAAATATCATTTTTAAAAGGGGAGAGTAATGTAAAAGTGAACAATGAACAATAGTTTTATGTTCGAATGTCCATTTTTACATAAGAACCAAAATCGCTTAACGCGAGTTTGGATAATAATTTTACTTGTAGCTTCCTATTTTTGTTCATGTCACAACCCTACGATCACCCTTTCTATGGTTTAGTCGTATCCATCATCCATTTTCCATTTGTTATAAAAGTTATTATAATTATTATGAATTGTCTTGCATCTCACCCTCGACCCTAGATTAATGCATACACATTGCATGTAACAGGATTGGAACCGTAGTTGTACTTCTTAGTCATTACTACCCACTCTTTGCCTCTAATTCATTTTCTAATAATGACAAACACTATGACGTCATAAAATAACTTTATTCTCTTTACGTTCTCCATACGTACAAATTCAATAACTATGACGTCACATTTTCCCGTCATTAATTTCCCTTCATCATATCTCTAGTATTCAATGTATGAAAATTTATATATCATCATAATAAAAACTGTACACCCTATAGAAGTCATTATTTATGTTATGTAGTAAAATATAACTATTTACTCGTGTCAATCATGAAATGCAAAAAAAAACTTTCGCAGTTCGTTCGGGAACGCGAAAAAAAACGTTCTCGTATTATTTTTTTCATTTTTATATTTTTATTTGACCTCCCGAGATGAACTCAAAAATGCTGAGATTAAATTATCGAAATTCCGCTCATCACAGCATAATTTGAACGCTTCTAAGATAAAAAGGTCTCCTTTCGCTCTGATTCGAATTATAACATTATAGCATATTATTTCGTAAAATAAATTATCCCGTAAGTGCCATGTACTTTGTATTATATTTCTAACATCTTAATTGTCTATTAATATGAAACACTGTAAAAACAACGACAAAGTTATAGTAACGTTTAATTGTAATTAACTGTAATACTTTAAATTAAC